>VDFB02274984.1:0-22224 GCA_007258455.2 Sequoia sempervirens
TACTAAGGAAAATAGATAAATATTAAAATTAAATAACTATAAGTAAAGCAATGTGTTAGAATGCATATCTTCTTGCTAATATCTCATAGAGCATTAACACAATGACTAATAGTCATTAAAAATTAATTTTAGACATGATCACATGATTGTCTAAATGATAATTAATCATATATGATTTTTTTATAAAAAGGATTACAAGAATCACAACTTCATATATATTCAAATTTTAATGTCTAATTAATTACATTATATAAATAAATAATAAATATTTGGATACAAACAAAACTTGTTCTAAGGTTTAAAATAAAAAAAAGATAGGAAATAATTCTACTGACAAGGCTCTCTAAGCATGACTTTAGAAATCAAAGTCCACCTTTATGTTTTATAACTATTTGTTACATTTATAGAAGATGAGAGGGGAATAATAATAAAAGCTTCACTAGTTGGTGTTTTTTTTTATTGAGAAAAATGTCGAGGTTACAATGAAAATGCAATGAAAAACTGCAAGATAACTTTACAAGAGCACAACTATAACAACAACAACATTGTTGGTCAGAAAAATTCTCTTAAAAACAAAAGAAATACTGTATGTGAAAATGATGTCACCACTACATAAATGTGCATAATGGGTTAAAATGGAAATATTAATGGTATGAAACTACATTCACAAGTCATTTATTACTCCCAACAATCTCCTTTACCAAAACCCTTATTTTAATTGTGTGATCTTTTCTTTGTTTTCACTAAATGAAGTTGTGAGATAATATGTAGGCTTCATAATATCTTTACTAAGATGAAACCTTCATTCAACCATGTGGGAGATTTTATTTATTTTTTGCATTAAAGTGTAGCTAATATCTAGCCATGGGTTCTATTGTGATGAAGCCCATTAATAATACATGTCAAAGTATTTTTAAAATTTTACATAAAAGAATGTCTTAGTCATAGTCCATAGGCTTCAATACTTAAGAATATGTAGGAGATTTGACCATATCAAATGTCTCAATCGACACTAATTTTTCCTATGACAACCTTCACAAAATATCTAAAAGAAGCGTGAGCTATTAAATTTGGAGATTTAATAGCTCATGAGTTTCTAAAAGCTATGGGCATGCTTTTATATTTAACTCATAGCTCTGTGCCATTTTATTTATGGATACCTCTTTCCCAAATTATCTATTTTCCTCTAATAACACTAACTTAACTTTGAAACCTCTTATAAACACCTTGAAAGGAGTTGAGGCCATTAGATTAGATTAATACATTGGTTGATTCTTCTCCCTTCATGTGAGATTTATTTATATTAAATCCTTTGTAAAAAAATTGGTCAAAACTCTATTTCTTCTCTTAGTAAGGTGAAAAATTCAACACAGTAAATGGAATTTCTCCACAAACTGAGTGAGATTCAATGTAACACATGTTTATGGATTTTGATTTTAAATAATGAAAAAAAATATTCATGTTTTCTTGTATAATTATCCTGTTGAATTTCAACCTTCTCTACTTCTTTGATTGTATTATAATACTTTTGGACAAGGTTGATGCAAGAAGTTGGGTCCATGAAAAGCTCAAAAAGTGGAAGTGTTTTTCCTATTTTTTATAATTTGTCGCATTTGTACTGAAAATTTGAAGCACTTACACATTGAAGGAAACAACTATCTAGCCCCGTAAATACACCTATGACATCCATGCCATGAATATACCATAACTACAATTTAACACTAACTTCAACAATTTCACTTAGTTTAACTAAGCGACTAAACTGAACTAAACTATTATGGACTCCAATTCAATGTTAGTTAACTGCTACTGTAGAACATGCATTCTACAGGCTTTTTCAAAGCCGCTTTATGAAGCATTAAAAATATTGAAGATGGATTCGAAGCACAACTCATTTTCAAATATAAACTTCTTGAAACTATAAAAAATCTTGGGTCTATCAATAATCAGTGATTATTCAAAATATAGTGTGGGGTAAAGACAAAGGACTCAGATGTTAAAAAAAATCACCATGACTGTAAATTGAAGCTTCGACAAAGCCATGGAGAAGGGGGAAATTTTCACAAGGGAAAAGATAGTTAGAGGAATAATGCAAGCTTGGAATAAGATTTATTGGATCGCTTACAGAGGGTCATATTATACTAGAAAGGGATACAAATGACCATACAAGAAACAATGGACCATTACAATGCTTTGTCATCCATTTGGAATATAGTTGTTTAAATATATTTATCAGTCTTTGAAGACTCTTGTAACCTACATTATTCTTCTATCAATGAATATAATCTTTGATTGTGTGTTTGTGAATTTTTATCTCATGAAGAGTGAAATGTAAAATTTGTGTAAAGTTTCCACCTTTGCAACTTATGGTAACTTGGTCTGTGAACCTATTTAGTATATAATAGTAGAATATTTGTGACTTGTACAATATGTAATATATGAGTACACTTGTCTTATGCAAACATATGAAGAATTTAAGTCCCTTACAACTTATAACTGATGTTGATATTTGGCCTCATAAAGCATACATCAAGTTTGCTTTTGCATGGTTTAAACATTGATGGTTAGAGGAACTTATGTATTATATGTAGGTTGCCAAATAATTCTTAGATCAAAGAAATGTTATTTTAGAACATACATATGAGAACTAATTTGTATACTAAAAAAATATTCTACATGCATTCATTAAAATTTCTAATCTTGGAAAAAACATTTGAGAAAGGTCTAATAGTTTTGGGTTCTTTACAAAGAATAGTAAGAAAAAAAATTAAATACTAACAATAATTTTGTATTAGTTGTAAGAATATTTTTTAGTGTATTTTAGTTTTTATCACTATGATTGGTTTAGTTCTTGTGATATTTTTGACAAAGACTATTTATTAAAAGTCTTCTTATTTTTAACATGAGATTCATCTATTAAAATAAGGCCTTATGGACTCTTAAATACCTGAATATATATATATATATATAAATATATATATGATTATATGTTCAACAAGTTATAATTAAAAGAACAATTATGTGTTTACAATTTGATTGTAGTGTATCTATAAGTAATGAAAAAATTGTCTCTATGGGGCCCAATTTTTCTTGTGTGCATCTAACACTTCTCTATGCAACTAAAACTACTTTGTATTGAATTACATAGAAGAGGTTGTAAGGTCAATGTTTCAAGAATCATTATTGAGCATGTGCCTCTATCCCTTGTATAGGTGCACAGTTATTTTTGCACATTTTATGTAGAGTTAATAAATTTTAGAGTCTCATTTTTGGATTCCCTTTTCTACCTTAAAGATGATGATACATTTGTACCTCATACTCAAAATCCATTGCCAATTTATTTATTTTTTTATTGTGAAGACAAGTATGTTAGTTGATGATTTATTACACGAAATGCCTCTACATTGGAAGTGCCAAGGTTCTGAGAGGGGGGGGGGGTGAATCAGATCCCTATTACCTTATTTCAAGACTCATTACAATTTTTGCAATAAGCAACTTATAACTGAATATATACAATCTATGCAAGAGAAATGTAAGCATTCATCATAAGCATAAAGTAATGGAACTCACAAAAATGAAGAGACACCCAAATTGTGCCGAGTGGAAAACCCTCCAAAACCTCACGATTTTGTCATAGGGAGAAAAACCACTCCATGAACCTGTATCTTTTATTGATTCCAACCCTTTACAATCTGCAGTAACTACTGCTCAGAAATTTAATACATCTCATATACATATACAAATGTGTATATATCACTCATATATGTACACAAGTTTTTGATCAAAACTTTCAAGCCTCTTATCCTCAGATACATATAAATATGTTTTTTACACACACTCACATGTATCTAAAGATTACAAGTGCTATATAAGAACTTCGAATCAGATCAGTTACAAGTTTCTAACTGAACCAGTTAGAGTTTGTTAAACAAACTTCCTTTTAAAAATGCTTTTCGAGAAACTAACAAAAACAGTTTCAGATTACGAATTTGTTTCTGTCAAAACTGGTAATCATTAAGCTTCCATTTTATTTCATTTTTGAGATACTCGAAAATAGTTTCCATAACGTCATTTTGCATTGCAACTGACTGGAAATGTTTACACATTTCCTTTTATTTTGAACCAACAAAGAAACTGTATATAATACCCTGGGTTTAATACCCAAAATTTATTCAAACTTCTAAAACTACGTAGCCATATTCCGGGTTTGAGACCCTCTTTAGAAGTAATCAAAAATGTAAAACCTCATACCTGTGATGCCCAAGACTCTGCCTGATAAGTGATCAAAAATGCAAAACCTCATACCTGTGATACTCAAGACTCTGCCCGACCTTGAGAAGTTTCTTCCCTTTTTTAATTTGCCACAGATCCTCATACATGTGAGCAAAAATCAAATATGTAAGAAAACTTTTACTCTTTCTGTGAAAGATAAATGCATATAGACCTGAAACTTCATTTGAAAGAAAAACAAACAATGAACCTGCCTGTACCCACCAAACGACCTTTCTGATTCGCAGAACAAAAATATCTTGACCCATCAGATTATTTTCTGTTTTGCAGAATGAATTCATCTTGTTATTCGCAGAGAAGAAACGAATCAAAGAACCGTTTGCTCAGACTAAAACAATACCCACAACCTTAACTATTTTTAATCATAATTTGGAGTCCGCCATGCAAAGTCAATACTTGGCGAGAAAAGACTGGAAATAATAAATAATGTGTTCAGACTTGTCAGATTACGGTCTCAATCACTGCTGCCGACAACATTATGATACCATTTTAATTTTTCCTGCTTTTATCAAATGCCATCATATATTCCACAAAAAATGCCACGCCAAAATAAAACCTTTCCTTACAACTGCCACGTGTATAACATTTTTCCAACAGAACGGATGACGGATGTTTGATATGGTTAACAATCTCCCCCATTTTTGATGCAAAAATTTTCACCATTTCATATAAACAAGATAATGAACTGAAATACCATGCTGATTTACCATGAAATGCTAGGAATCAGACCAACTAACCAGAATCAACCAAAAACTGATAAATCAATCTGAGAAATCAATTCTCCAACCTGTGAAAAACATGATTAACCTATGAACCAATCCAATCAGTGATTAACCGATGAATGAAACCTGTGAACCAAGTGCATCCAAATGCAAGAACCAAACATGTAGAAGAACCAAACCTGTGCCAAATCAAATCTGTGAAAATTCTTGTTAAAACTTGATAAATCTGTGAAAATTCTTGTTAAAACTTGATTGAAATTGATTACTCCCCCAAAATTTATGCATCAAAAATCTAACCATCTGCTTTTCATAAATGTTTTCTGTGAAAGAAGCAGAAACCTAACACAGAATATGGAAGAGTAAAAAACTTATTCTAGCATGGATTGAGAGAAGACTCCCAATCGAATTCTGAACTGTTCAAACAATTCTCTAGGTAGAGCTTTGGTAAAAATATCAGCAACTTGTAATTTAGAAGGCACATGAATAAGAATGACCTCATTTGATGACACATGTTCGCGAATAAACTGCAATTTGATGGCAACATGCTTAGTTCTAGAATGCATAACAGGATTTTTAGAAATCTGGATAGCACTAGTATTGTCACAAAGGATTTTCAGAGGTTTTTGAACATGAATACCCAAATCAGAAAGCTGATAAGACATCCAAAGTAACTGAGTACAACATGCTGTTGCAGCAATAATTTTAGACTCAGCAGTAGAAATAGTGACACATTCTTGTTTTTTACTGTGCCAAGCAACTAACCGATCACCTAAGAAAAATGTAGCACCACTAGTACTTCGTTGATCATCTTTACATCCACCCCAATCAGCATCTGTATAACCAATTAGAGTAAAATCATCATTTTTGGGATACCACAAACCATAATCCAAAGTACCTTGTAAATATTTAAAGATACGGTGAACAGCATTGAGATGAGATTGACGAGGAGCTGCTTGATATCTAGCAACTTGACATACAGAGTGCATTATATCTGGTCTAGAAGCAGTAAGATATAAAAGACTCCCTATCATAGACCGATACTCCCTTTGATCAACAAGAGGAGATTCATCAATTTTCATCAACTTACATCCAGTTTCCATTGGTGTACCAACTGGATTACAAGTATCCATTTGAAACCTTTTAAGCATTTCCTTAGCATATTTCAGTTGAGAGATAAACAAACCATGTTCAAGCTGAGAGACTTGAATTCCCAAGAAAAATGTCAAAGGTCCTAACATAGACATCTCAAATTCAGACTCCATGATTCCTGAAAAAGTTTGTGCTAAATGATCATTAGTAGAACCAAAAATAATATCATCTACATATATTTCAACAGCCAATAAATTTTCATTGTCCATTTTTGTATACAATGTGCTGTCCACATTTCCTTTAATGAATCCATTTGCAATTAGATGTTTATCTAATCTGGAATACCAAGCTCGAGGAGCTTGTTTTAAACCATACAAGGCCTTTTTGAGACGAAGAACATAATCAGGCTTGTCAGAAGATTTGAAACCTTCTGGTTGTTCCATATAAACTTCCTCCTCAAGGTATCCATTTAAGAAAGCAGTTTTGACATCCATTTGGTAAATAGTGAAATTTTTATGAGTGGCATATGCAAGAAAGATTCTGATTGATTCCATCCTTGCAACTGGTGCAAAGGTTTCACCAAAATCAACTCCTTCTTGTTGTGCATATCCTTTGCAAACAAATCTGGCTTTATTTCTGATCACTACACCTTCCTCATTTAGTTTATTGCGGAATATCCATTTTCCACCAATAACATTTTTACCATCAGGTCTGGGAACAAGTTCCCAAGTCTTGTTTTTCTCTATCTGATTTATTTCATCTAGCATAGCATTTTGCCAACTAGGATTTGATAGGGCTTCAGTTACATTCTTTGGTTCAAAATCTGCTATCAAACAAAATTGTTCAGCAATATTTACTTGTTCTCCTATTTTGGCTTTTCTTCTAGTTAAAATTCCTTTATCAATATCTCCAATAACTTGAGACTCAGGATGTCTCTTAGCTATTATTCTAGAAGATGTTTTTAACTTTGATCCATCACTAGTTATTTTAGAATTGGAACAATTTTCTGATTCTATTTTTCCTGCAAGTTCATCTTCATCATCAGTTTCAACTTTATCATGTTCACAATTTTCATTATGTAAACTTTCTGACTTTTGAAAAGATAAACTTTCATATTCTTCTTTGTCATTACAGCATACAGATGTTTCATCAAACATGACATTTATAGCTTCTACAATTTTGTTCAGCCTTTTATTATAGCATTTATATGCTTTGCTATGTGTAGAGTACCCAAGAAAAATCCCTTCATCAGATCTTGAGTTAAAGTTTTCTAGAGAATCATCATTCTTTCTGATAAAACATTTGCAACCAAATATTTTAAAGTTCTTAACATTTGCTGTTTTCCCATACCATAATTCATATGGTGTATAAGCTGTCCTAATTCTGATTTGTGCTCTATTTAAAATATAGACAGCTGTATGAACAGCTTCTTTCCAGAACTTGTCAGGCAGCTTTGCTTCATTTAACATGGTCCTGGCCATTTCCTTGACAGTTCTATTTTTTCTCTCTACAACCCCATTTTGTTGTGGTGTCCTAGCAGTAGAGTATTGTCTTTTTATACCTCATTTTTCACAATACTCAATAAATTCTTGAGAAGTAAACTCTCCTCCTCTATCTGATCTTAAGCATTTCGGTTTTAAATCAGTTTCTCTTTCCACCATCTTCCTGAAAATTTTGAAACGTTCAAAGGCTTCTGATTTATGTTTCAGAAATGTTACCCAAACCATTCTTGAATAATCATCTACGAACAGCATGAAATATCTTTCATCATTTAATGAGGCTGTTTTGGTTGGACCACATAAATCAGTATGTACTAGTTCAAGTGGTCTATTTGACAGATATTCTTTTGTTTTAAAAGAAACTCTTGTTTGCTTACCTTTTATACACTCTTCACAAACAGATGCAGGTTTAGTTATTTGTGGTAGTCCCCTGACCTTTTTGTTCTTGCTGATTCTAGCAAGATTATCAAAGTTCAAATGTCCCAGTCTTTTGTGCCATAGCCAATTTTCTTCCACTTGACTCATAAAACAGGTATTGACCAATGATGTTTCTTGAATAGTTGAATCTATCAGATTATACAGATTACCATTTGTTCTTAACCCACTGGCAATGACTCTATCTTTCCCATTTTTAATATGACATTCTTTTGCATTGAAAGAGATAGAATATCCATTATCACATATCTGACTGACACTTAAAAGGTTATGTTTCAACCCTTCAACAAAGTACACATCATGTATTGGTGTATCATTATTTAAGATTATTGAGCCTTTTCCTATTATATAAGCTCCTGAGTTATCACCAAAATGTACAAATCCTCCATCAAAGTTTTCTAAAGTTTTGAATTTGTTCTTGCATCCAGTCATATGATGAGAACAGCCACTATCCAACACCCATGTTGCAGATTTTTGAGCAAATAAGACTGTTTCAACAATTAAGGACTTTTCATTTGTCTTTACTTGTTTCCATATCTGTTTAGGTCTCAGATTTAATTTACACTGATTTGCATAGTGACCATAGTAAAAACATTTGAAGCACCTAATAACTTTTCTTTTGCCTTGACTAGTGTTATTTTTACAAAAGATTGCTTTGTGCCCAAAAATATTACAGTTGAAACAATATCCATTGAAAAACAACTTTGTTTTCTGACTAGTAGATTCTTCAGATGAACATTGCAAGATATTCAGTTTTTTATCCTTTTCTTCAAGTAAATTTTTTTGACTTTCTATAATTGAATTTGCTTTTATTAACTCATCTTGAAGTTTTTGATTTCCAGTCTCATGATTTGCAACTGATTTTTTTAACCTTTTAATTTCTTGCAGGGATTTTAGAAGTTCTTCTTCAAGATCTACTTCTATTTCTAAATCAGATGAGGATTCAGGCTCATTTGATTCAAATTTAGGAGTATGTATTATTTCAGCCATAAACAATTTTTCCCCTTCTTCATCTGCATCACTGGATTCTTCATTTGGATCTTCTTTTGAAAAAAGACTTTTCTTTTTGAAATCCTTAAACCTTTTATTCTGATTCCAAGGCTTCTTTCTAGAAAACTTCTCAGATTTCTCATCACAATCATCAAGTTCAATATTTGGGCATCTAGCAGCAAAATGTCCTAATTGACCACAGCTGAAGCATTTAGGTTTGCTTTTATATTTCTTTGCCATTCTTTTAACCAATAATGCTTCTAAAGCATCAGTTAGATCTGAATCACTCTCATCATTCTTTTCAACCTTAAAGGCTGATTCTTTTGACGAAGAACTAGCTTGATTGCTAATTCTCATTTCATATGCAGTTAGAGTTCCTTGAAGTTGATGTAAGGTCATTTTTGAAAAACTTTTCTTTTCTTCTAATGTAGAAATTTTTGTTTCAAATTTAGGTAGAACTGACCTAATAACCTTTGAAACAACATCATGTTCTTCTATGTCTTCACCTAGACCCTTCCTGGCATTCACAACTTCCTCAACTCTTAAAAAATATGCAGCAATGGTTTCATCCTCACTCATTTTCAGATTGTCAAACTGAGTTTTAAGAGTAATCAGTTTAGATTCTTTAACCTTGTCATCTCCTTGATAGATAGTTTCAAGTTTTACCCATATATCATTTGCAGATTTGCAATAAATGACTTTGGCAAAGACATCTCTTGTAAGACCACAAAGAAGAGCATATCTAGCCTTCTTATCTAATTCAAATTTTATTTTCTCATCAGCATCAGTAGGAACTGACGCTGGAACAGTATATTTTCTTGTTACTACATCCCACATCCTTACATCTAGAGAATGTATAAATGCTTCCATTTTAAATTTCCAGAAAACATAATCATTTCCATCAAATAAAGGTGCCCTATTAAGGAAAGCTCCTTCAGAATGTGCCATAACTTCCAATAACCAGGGATCAATTCCTAAAGGGAATCCTACGCTCTGATACCACTTGTTGGAAGTGTCAAGGTTCTGAGAGGGGGGGGTGAATCAGAACCTTACTGTTTTATTTGAAAACTCCTTACAAATTTTTGCAATAAGCAATGTATAATAGAATATTTACAATTTATGTAGGAGAAGTGTAAGCATTCATCATAAGCATAAAGAAATGAAACTCACAAACATGAAGAAACACCAAATTTGTGCCGAGTGGAAAACCCTCCAAAATCTCATGATTTTGTCATAGGGAGAAAAACCACTCCATGAACCTGTATCTTTTATTCATTCCAACCCTTTACAATCGGCAGTCACTACTGCTCAAAAATTTAACACAACTCATATACATATACAAATGTGCATATATCACTCGTACATGTACACAAGTTTATGATCAAAACTTTCAGATCCACTTATCATCAGATACATATATATATATATATATATATATATATATATATATATATATATATATATATATATATATATATATATATGTTTTTACACACACACATACATGTATCAAAAGATTACAAGTGTTATATAAGAACTTCGAAACATATCAATTACAAGTTTCTAACTGAACCAGTTAGAATCTGTTAAACAAACTTCCTCTTAAAACGCTTTGCGAGAAATCAGTTTCAGATTACGAATTGTTTCAGACGAAAACTGGTAATCATTAAGCTTCAATTTTGATATACTTGAAGACAGTTTCCATAACGGCATTATGCTTTGCAACTGACTGAAAACGTTTACACATTTCCTTTTGAAAAACTGTATATAATACCCTGGGTTTAAAACCCCCAAAAAATTATTCAAACTTCTAAAGACTGCATAGCCATATTTCGGGTTTGAGACCCTCTTTAGAAGTGAACAAAAATGTAAACCTTCATACCTATGAAGTTTAAGATTCTGCCCAAAAAAACCTCATACCTGAAACACAAGACTCTATCCGGCCTTAGGAAGTTTCTTCCTTCTTTAATACGCCCCAGATCCTCATACATGAGCAAAACGAACATATAAGAAAACTTTTATTCGTTCTGAGAAAGATAAATGTAAAGACCTGAAACTTCATTTGAAAGAAAAAACAAGCAATGAACCTGCTTGTATCTACCAAACAATTTTCCTGTTTCGCCCATCAGATTAATTCCTGTTTGCAGAATGAATTCAACATGCAACAAAGAACCGTTTTGCTCAGATTAAACCGATACCCACAACCTTAACCAATTTCAATCAAAATTTGGAGTCCACCATGCAAAGTCAATACTTGGCGAGAAAGGACTGACAATAATCAATAATGCGTCCAGACTTGTTAGTTTACGGTGGTCTCAATTAAAACTGCCGACAACATTATGAAACCTTTTCAATTTTTCTCGCTTTAAACAAATTCCATCATATATTCCATGCCACGTCAAACATGCCACATGTAAAATATTTTTCCAACAAAACAGATGATGGATCTGCCACGTGTTTGCCAACAGAACGGATGACAGATAATTTAAATAGTTAACACTACTGACCACTGGACTGGGTCGCGGGGACACCCCTATTGTATAAAAAAAAACATCAAGCTACTATATGATATATTGAAGTGAATGCTAGCATTGGTGATATTTTCTATCGAACTCAACCTTCATAGTCTCTTCTTGCAAAAATGATACAAGAAAAAAATCTTGTAATATTGAAAAATTTACAATATAACAGGTTTTTTTTTATTGGTATTTTGCCAGTCTTAGAAATACAACATCAAGCTACTGGTTACATGATATATTTGGAAAAAAAATCATGTATATTAGTGATTATTAAAGGTTAGTTGTATTTCAATATTATTAGCTTAAAATTTTACAATTTATTTTTTCTTTTACCTATTTGATGTTTATTTTGATTTATTTATTTTTATGTAATAATTGATGTATAAGTTGAATCATTTTGTATAAAAGTTATCGCATAATATAATTCTTTATTTTTTTCTTATGAAATTAATTTAGTGTAGTTTTACAATTTGCAAAAAACAATTCAAAGTTTTAAAATTCAAATTCAAATTTGAGGTCAAGTCAACATCTTTTTAGTTGACCATTATGTGTTGGAATTGTCACTACAACTCACATAGTCATTCAACAAGCATTACTAAATCATCCACATTGCATCATCTACTAACATCAATATATAGGCCAGTGTGCATGACTACTTTTTTTTTTATCATTTGTAATGAGCTATCATATTGTTACCAAAGGTTTGATCAAGCAAGAATCGTCCTAACCTAGAAATCTCTAAAACAATGTTTTTATATACTATTCTTTAGTAAATGTATACAAAGACATCAAGGTGACCCAAATCTAGGTATTTGAATTAATAAAGTTTAAGTCCACATGGAGGCTTTGTATCAAAATCCTAGTTTAGATTTACATTCACAAAGTTTAAATTCATAGCCATGATTGTGAACCAAAGATACCAATAAAGATCTCAAGTCACAAGGAAAATTAGTAAATCAATAGAGGATATCTTTCACATGATATATGTTGTGTCGTCTCACAACATGTCCCAAGACTGTAAGGCTTGGAGACCCAAGTGAAAACTAATGCTTATGGAAAGTGTTGGCTATTTGAAGAGATCACCAAGAGTTAAAGTCAAAGGAAACATTTGGAGTATTTCATGATTCAAGTGTACCGAGTACCGAGAACCGGGTATGGAGAGGCCAGAAATGTAAAAATGTTAATGCAATGTTTTGGGTGAAATATTTCAATCTGGGAGAAAATGTCCGATAAAATATGGAGGTCTGGTAAATTCCGAGGTCCGGAAAAATTTGTTGGTAAAAGCTAAAGTATTGGGTACTAGGTACCGGGTACCAATGTTGAGTTAAAGATAAATACTTAAGTTTTCCTGAAGGTTTGAAAGTCTGGTGACCCGACTAAAAGAGAATAATTACGCGAGAATATGATTTTAAAAAAGCGTGATATTTATGATGAGTTTAAAATGACAATTTATTAATGATGGTTTTGTTTTCATGAGAGTTGTATGAATGTTTTTAAAAGGGCTTTAATGTGCAGAATTTGTGCTTGCAAGAGGAGCAGATTGTGATGCGACATTCGAGTATGGACAGTCAAGAAAATTTGGATCGCGGATAGAATCATATCTAGATCAAACGATATGTTCCAAGAGTTTGTGTGAAGGAGGATCTCGCATTGTCGGAATACCAAGAATCTTGGTATTATGAATGAGGCAAAAGAATGTGTGAACCTCTAGTGTGATTCGTTCCTAAGAGTATTGAGCCTGAGGCAAAACCAAAATGTAGGAACAAGATGATAAAGCAATCGTTCTGAATATATGGGGAAGTTCCTACATCCTACTCAGATTCAAGTTACTATCCTAGCGATAGTAAAAAGATAAGAGACCTGAAAGTCATTAATTTGTTGAAGAAGGTTGACATCTGTTGACTTTATCAGCAATTCTCCTGTCAGTTGTCATATTCTAGGTGCCTTGTTGTGATTCATCCCTTGGATTTCCTCTCAAGCATTTGTCTTATCTTCCATGTGCATTGTTCTTATAAAAGGTCAGGAGATGTTTCATTTTAAGTTAAGTTCAAAATTTGTGGATGTTGGAAGAGCCAAAAATTCTTTAAGCTTTGTTCTTTTTTAATGTTTTCTAAATCAATATAAGATTAAGAAGCATGCTGGGCACTGCTAGAAGCTAATCAGCCATCAAGCTATTTGACTAACTTCTTTGGTGAATCTTTGCAAATAGTTAATTTTTCAATTGGACAAAATTGTATGTTGTGTCCATTTAAGGGTGCATAAAATACCTACAGTCTCCTCATAAATAAACTCCCTTCTTTAAAATCTCACATCATTCTATATACCTGGCTTTGTGGAAGCAAAATCTAGTGAAGTGAAAAGCAAAAACAAGGTGGTTTAGTTGTAGTTAATTTTAAGACTACATGGATAATATAGAACTTTTTTATTTTCAAGTATTTTATGCTTTATTTTAGAATAGATGTTAAATTTCAAAGAATGTTTCAAAAGGGAGATAAATGAATGGAAATTTTATTGCAAATATTTTCCTTCCATAATATTGTTGAATGCTTAAAGCTAAATTTACTTAAGTGATAGAAAAGTTGTTTGAAATTCATGAAATGTTATTGCAAATCTATTTGGGACTTCATAGAGAATTGTGATGACGATTCGTAGAGAATATCTTTTATCGATCTTATGATTTGATTCCTTGAGAATTAGAGACTAACATTTTACCTCAACCTTGAACAGAATTATCACAACAAACCACGATATGAACTTAGTATAGTCAAAATTTCACCTGGGAATCTCCTTGGGATTGGCCAAGGTCAGGCTTTTAAAGTTTGGAGTTTTATACAAATTCCAGTCTTTCCAAAACACAGAACAGTTCATGTAAATTACTTTCTGTAAAGGGATTCTCACTATTGGTGTGTAATTAACATAAGTGATCAGCAGTAACTACATCAAAATTTAAAAGCTAGTAACTTTTATTTTATAATTCTAGGAGCACTTATTGTTTATCATTTTATTTATTTTGAGATGGTTTTAGTACCAACTCATTATCATATTGTTGTTTTTTTCTTAGTTGAATTATAATGGTTTTATTTATGGCACCCTTTCCTAGCTAAAAAAAAAAAAAATCCTTCACAAAAGCATGACTAGCAATAGTAAACATAACATGTGCATATAGTATTTGTTTGTTTTCATATAAAAATGAAGAACCATATGTCTTAAATTCTTAATATTTAAAACACTAAATGATATTTCTTATGGCCATGGATTTTCTACTAGCCTTTAGTTTTCTCCTCGTCCTCACTAGCTTTTTGGATAAAGGAGAAATGGGCTCATTAATAGAATATTATTAAATGGGAGTTACAAAATATTTTTATACTACATTATAAATCTATATGGAGTATGCACTTAGATTTTCTTCATTGTATTTGACTTCTCCTTTTGAAGTTGAAAAAATACTAATCTTTTTTTAATAGATTCTAAACTAGAAAAAATTATGTATTTTATATTCTTTATTTATATAGCTACACCCTTAGAAGCTTTATAGGAATTAGCATAGACTACATCTACAAGGCATGAAGAACCATTGGAAGTGGGGAAATAATACCAACAAGCTACACCAAAACCTTTGATCTTTTTGTAGCCAAAGACTAAAATATAACCTTTCTATTACCAAATGCTTGAGCCATAGAGTTTTGTAATAGGAAATGTGAATAGAAGCTCCATGTCACCATGTTTTCAATTTGGATTTCAATTTTTTTCTTCTATACTAGCTAACACAAGGTACCGTTAGGCTTTTAAAAAGTTCTTGCATGCACATAATGAAAAGGATGATTTTTAAAGTATGAATAATTATAGGAATAGAGAGAATGATAGCAAAACTTAATATCTAGATATTGAAATAAAAAATAAATAAACAAAGTGAAAATCATAAGAAAAGGATGGAAAATATATCACCGAGTAGTGCTTCCTTTCTCATGAGAAAACTACAGGGTTGAAGAAACCCTAAAGAAAAGTATTTTTGCTTAAATATTATTGCTCTTCACAATCTCAAGAAGGTTCTACTTGAAAGTTCTTAACAAAATTACATGTAAAGTGTTGGTATAACTTGTTGGTTGTGAAAGATAATAGTTTTTTTTTCTTTTCCAAGTTGTTAGAATCATAGAGTTGGAATGGAAATCCAAATTGATACTGAAAAAGGAAGTTCAAGATATTTTTCCAATTGTACCACATGCAAGATAATTAATTCTCAAACTATTAGTGTGAAGATAATGCTCAAATGACCATTAGAATCATAATTTATTACAAGATGTTAGCGTGTCATGTAGATGTCCATGTGTTGCACCTTCAACTAAGAAAATTTAGAATCAAAAATCTTAATTTATCATAAAAAATTAAAATATATAATTCAAGTGCTAAAATTTTGTAATTGATATGTTATATATCAATGAGCTAAACTGATATCACAATACAATGTGAAATTTCAAGAGTTTACAATTTTTGACACTACAATAGAAATAGATGTAAGTGATATAAGTGATAATTAACATCTTAGATTCTAAATCCAAAAATAAAATAAAAAATAATCTAACCATCCATTCCAATGTCAAGCATAGTATAAATATATGTAAGCATCTCAAAATGAATGAAGATCAAACAACTATCCCAAAACAAGGGAATATCCCCGAAGCCACTAACCATCTCTTATAATGTTCAAAACATAATGACCTCAAAACCAAAATTATAGCTCAAGATTAAAGATAAGGAGATAATTGAAACCATAACCATGTATCTGTAGCATTGTAATATGTCACCCTTGACAATTTCACACTATGTTTGGCCCCCCCTAAAGTTCTTGGGTCTAAATATATTTATTATTTACCTATTTTATAGTCGTCTTCGGAAAATAAAATTAATTTTAGGAAATTAAAATTGATTATTTATTTAGTGAGCATCAAATATTTAGAATAGGTCTAGTCAAGGGAATCCTCACTCTTTTTTTCCTATTTTGGCCCAAAATTTAATATTTTATTGTTGAAATTAAATTATTTACAAATTTAAATTCATTTTTTGGCATTTCAAAAGAATTATCATTGGAAATGTTTAAATTCATATAAACATAAGTTATCCATATTAAATTAGAAGGCAATTTGAAAATAAATTGAGTATCATAAAAAGAAATCAAGACAATTCAAGAGTAGAATAAGCAACATTCTACAACACTTTCATTAGTCAATATCATGTTTGCAATGAATAATCAAATTCATGTTCATGTATAGGTAAATATTTTCATATTTATGTTTATTATCATTATGAATACTAATACTTGCAAGACCATTAATCAATTATCAAGTTCTTGTATGAGATGTTCCTAATAACTTCAATTCATCAAGAAGTGTGGATTTGAATGGTAAGTTGTAGCTGCATTGTGATTTATCATTTATTTTTATCCATTTGCCTCTGCTTGACCTAGGGTAAGTACTCTTTATCCAACATCATCATAGTTGTTGTGGGGATGGAAACACCAAAGCAAGGTTTGACTTTGGCAAGCCCCTATATGGAAAACCCTTTCTATCTTCTCTTTCTTGTAGGTTGTATATCTAAAGTGAATTTGGATAAGATTGAAGCCCATGAATCAAGATCAAACATACAAAAACTTCCTTTCATCAAATTAGGGCAAGATCGATTATTCACTAATAGAAAAAGTTTTGAAGCTAATTTTGATAAAGAAGCACCTACCGACTATGATGCACCTATGTAGGTCCTAAAATTCAAAAATCCCTAATTTTTAGACAAGGGTTCCCTCACCCTTGTCTTGTTAGTCTAGGTTTTTTAATTTCCTTATGTTAGAGAATGTTTATTTTTCCTACACATATTATTAATATTTATTAGGTTATACAAGACATGGTTAATATGAGGACATGTGGAATAATCCATCAATTACATGTGACACTCTTACTCACCTTTGGGTAGTTGATCATCACACCCTCTTTTGGACTTATTTTCTACCTCTCGTAATGATTTGTTTGTCTTTACTAAGTAGGTACAACCATGTAATTTGGAATCTACCAAGTAGATGAAACTCCCACCTATCATGGGTATTTGGGAGTTATTACTCCTCTTGGAATTATTTTCCTCTATTTTGCTATATAAACAACCCTCACCTCTCCCATGGAAAGTTGAGTAGTTCACTTGTTCATGGGTGGTAGTTTAGTGCTAAGGTAGTGTTGAGTTTATTCATCTCTAGATTCTAGTCTTGTTTTCCTTCAGTAATTTTCATCTTGGGTGGCTTCACAACCAAATCTAACAAGGTATCAAAGCTAGTTGTGGGTTGTGGGTTAACAACATTTTCAATGCAATCTTGAAAGAAAAGTATGATCTTCTCTTGCATCATATGATGATCTAGAGAATTAGAAATGTTTCATAAAGATCTCAATTTTTTTATGGGGGGGATTCATTTCTATTGCCTTTTATTGAATGTATTTTGGAGAGCTTCCTCAAGGCATTCTAAAATCACCAATGAGTTCAAAGCAACCAAAAAAGTCAAATCAAGCTTTTATTTCATCCAAAATGGACATTAGAGGTGAGATCTATGAAGGGTTGAAGAATAGAGGTTCCTATGAGATCGGGGTGATTATAGCTTTTTGGTGATTTTAGAGCCATTTTCAAAGAATTAAGAAGGCTTGATAAAGTAAAAATTGGCTTTCATTTCACCAAAATCGAAGATCAAAGGACCCAGTTGCAATAGAGGTTTTTTGAGAGGTTTCATAAGGTATCCATCAAATTGGCGCATATTTTTGGCCCAAATAGACCTTTCCATCCTACTTAAAAGGCATCAAAATGTAAGGATTGACTACCAAATCATTGAAAAATAGAGAAAGTCACTTTTGCGGCAAAAAAATTGAATTCTCGGTCATACTGCCCATTCTACATAAATTGTATGGAGAATTTTTAAAAATATGCATATCAGGTAGGTTGCCCTGCCACTATAGTAGTAGTTCCTTTAGGAACCACCTCCTAATGTCTTAGACGCTACCACCAATCCCTCTGACTAGCACTTTGAGCACTATAAAAATATTTAAAAGGGATTTTTCCCTTATAACAAGGCTCCGCCCTAATTTAGCCACCGTTGTGGGCCACCCTGACACCACCAAGAGTGGTTCTAGAAATCTGCCACCTCTCTACAACCCCACTAATGGTAAGTGCAAATATATGTGTCACACAAATATGCCACCTTTTCTTTTTACCCAAAATGTCCATTTGGCACTCACCAAATGGCTCGGATGATGGAGCCAAAGGGTTGGTATTTCCCAATGCAACCCATTTGGCAAGCACCAAATTTGGTGAGCATCAAATTTGGTGCTCCCTAAATGTGAATGATGAATTTTTAGAATGCATTTTGTTGAACTCTTTTTTTCATTTGTCTTTCTCTTTCTCTTTCTCTACCAGTGAAACTATATACATAAATAAACATTTGCATATCTAGACATTTATTTTCTTATACTTAAAGTTAGATTTCATGTATATAGTTTCAAGATGTCTTAGAGTGGTTTTGAATCTCTTGGAGTTACAATACAAATCTTATTTTTTGGAATATCTTATAATTTTTCAGACAATCAAATTTTAGTAATCAACATATCAAATTTCAATAGTCAAGAGGTCAAATTTCAATAATAAGCAAGTTGTATCATCCTTCTCTCTCTATCTCACTCATTTTTTATCTCTTATGCTCTAGACCTCTCTCTATCACTATCTCCATCCCTTTATATGACTCTCTCTCTCTCTCTATCACATTCACTCACTCTCTCCCTTCCACTCTTTCTATCTCACTCTCTCCCTCTCTCTCCCCTATTTCTCTCTCACTCTCTCTCCCTTCTTTCTCTCTCACTCTCTCACTCTCTCCTAAATCCCTCTCTTCTTCTTTCTATCTCACCATTCTCTCTCTAATATTGAAACTATATACATGAAATAAATATTTACGTATAGAAATTTACTTTCTTATACTTGTAGTTAGTTATTTTTTAAGAACCAAGCTAATCTTTAGAATATCCTATGGACTTTTCCATTTCAAATAATTAGCAATCTAAAGGGATTGGCCAACGAATGAGTAAAAGCTACAAAACTCTCACTCATGCACTTTGGGCTTTGTGAAACCCAGGAGGGTTATCCCACAATGTATACTCAAGGATTTATACGATCAATATCTAAAAACACTGTAAAATATAGATAATTCTCATATGACCATTCAACAACGTAGTATATCAAAAAGATTGGTAGTTCCTTTAGCAATACCCTACACTTGGAGCATGAGAATAATGAAACTCATCACAAAATAACTACAATGGTACTCATTCATAATAGTTTGTAAATAAAGAGTGATTTGCTGATGAATAGACCCAAAAAACTAAATTATGAATATTTTGCTTAAACCAGTGCCTTATCCTAAACACAGAGTCAATCTTAACCTATGTAATCTAATAAAAATTCTTACACATAGCAACATATAAGCTTTAAAAAACACTATGTTACAAAATTTCCACGTAACATTCTCGACCACCACTTCTTAAAGATATCCTAGTAGATAACTCTTATGAGTTAACAATTTCACCCAAGCATTTGCATTAATCTCTTGAATTAACAAGCAATAATGAAACTAAACATCCATTGGAAATCAAATGGAGATGAACAAAACAATCCTTAATTATATCATTCATAACTCATAGAACAAGTACAGAGGAGAGAAACATGTATGAACCATATATTCCATTTTTAGTTATCTCTGTGTTCCCAAGTGGTGGGAAACATGTATGGGACAAGAGTAATCTTCATTCATTGTTGGAGATCCAGTCCCACCTTTCAAAAGGCATCTTCAAATAGTTTCCTCAAAAATTGTGCCCACGCACACAAAGTGAAAATGAAAGAAAGCATAAAAGAAACAAAAAGGAAAGGACAAAGACTATGTCCACATCTACAAACCTGTCATTAATTCAATTTGAATAAAATGCACTATATTTTCTATACTTTAGAAAAAGCCTAATTTGTACTAAATCTAGGCTATGCAATGCATTTTCACCTATCTGTTACCCATCATGATCGTAGACTTCAAAATCAAAATTTTCAAATCATCACCCTGCCATTTCAAATCAATCCACCAGCCCTTCCAAGTATTTGTCTCTCCATGCTAGGAATTCCTCTTCAGTAGGCCAATTGAACTTCATGACCTCATCAACCTTTTCTCTATAAGGAAAATACTTAGTAAGAATTTGATTGGACTCCCTATCAAATTCTAACAAGACAATCTCTGCATGAGCCAACATATCCATATTTCTTTTTAATGTACGGTCCATATCATTTTTTTGACAAATTGAAACTACCTACTCTAAAATGGCTTTATTAGTTTCATATCTCCACTTCTGTAGGTCTTTTATGCTACCATCATCCCTTAGAATGGATGGAAGGATACCATGATGTGATTCATGAAAGGATTTCACCAGTTCCCTTATTTTGACTTCTAAAGGCTCAATGTTTCCCCTGTACCCCTCAATTTTACTTATAAGAGCAATAGTGGGCTTAAGAATTTCAAGGCCGGGTTAGCCTTCTGTTTAGCTCCAATTGACATTAATCTTAATTCCTTCATCCTAGGGATCCATTTTTCCATAAGTGGAAGAGCTCTTTCCCTGTCATTGTCAAAATTATTTATAGCATCCACCATGGAGGAATAGTTATCATGAATGCTCTTCAGTTTGTTATTTACTCCTCTATTCAAATACTCCAAGACTATAGTGGAAATCTCCATATTGTTGTTAAAAACTTCCCCATCATGATTGTCACATTTTTCTTTATACTCATTTAGTTGCTTGAGCAAATCTTCCTTATTGATACCTTCCTCAGCTTGTGGCATTTCTTGTATACTACACTCTATTATTGAAATGGGCACACTTCCCATATTGTATGGCACAATTTCCCATGAGGAACTTGCTTTAGGGGTAAATTCAGGGGGTGCAGCTTCTTGTGAAGTGGTAGGGGAGTCAGCACCAGTCTGCTCATGCTTTCCTGGTTGCAAACTTTGCAAGTTCTCCTCTAATAATGCTACTTTTGTTTGTAACTAAATTTTTTGTTGTTCAAGCCTTCCATAGTCAACTATCAAATTATTGTAATCTATCCTGAGCTTTTCTTTTTCTATAGTTATAGATTCCACAGTGACCCTTGTAAATTGTTCAATATGTACTGACATATTTTTTGCCTCTAAATCTGATGTTTCTGACACTCTTTTTATTATTAGGCCTCCACTATAGTTAGGTGCAGGCTCAACAATTTCAAGCTTCCTTATACTTGGGGCTAGAGACCAAATAGCTAATGCATCCCATTGTTCACTAAAGGTAGGCCCTTGCAATGCAATTGCAGCCTCTTCTTCTAAATTGTGGAGAGGTCTCTCACATCTCTTTATTGTATCAAAGGCTATGGAAAAAGATAAATCCCACTTTGGTAGTACTAAAATACAAATATTTCTCACCAACTCTCTACCCTCCTTTGTAGTCATCCTTTGGAACTTAGCTCTCATTTCTTTCAAAACCTTTGCATGGATGGTAGAGGGGTGTTGCCACAATAGTGTGTCTCACTTTTGGGACATGCTTATTTTTTCCTGAAATCACCTTTTTAAAAAAAACTAATTATTTAAGCCTTGAGAAGTTC
>VDFB02274985.1:0-40331 GCA_007258455.2 Sequoia sempervirens
TAAAATCTTTATTTTTGTTGTAGATTTAACAAAGAAGAATTAATAGCATAAATAAATTCTTTATTACTTATTTCTCAAATTGATTATTAAGATTATTTAGTTATTGTGAGTTAAAGAAAGAACATTTAGTAATAGGAGTAAAATATTTATTACTTTTTTCTCAATTTAATAATAATTTGGATGGATATTAGCTAATAAAGCATAGATTTTAACCTTTAAACATGAAAGTGTGATGCTATTCAAGTACGCTATGAAGAGTAACAAGAATAGAATATCTTGAAAATATGAAAGACAAGTTGGAAAAAAGCAAGGAAGAATGATATGACAATGTAAAACCAATGATGGGAGAATTTATTAAGATTACTTAGATATTTATTATTGAAGTTGAACTTCAAGTATATTATAATAGAGAAAACACAAATTTCATTTTTTTTGAAAATATTAAAAAATATAAAAGAAATATAGTTAAAACATAAATATAAGAAAATAAAGTTATATTATCTCATATAATAAAGGACTTAATAGTAGATTTTTTGGTTAGATTAAACCACAAACTCATTAATGGAACTTAATTAGTGTTTCGATATATTCATACTTAATTCAATTATTTTAAAATGGAAGAAAACAAAGATCTAAAATCTTTTAGGAGCGTAATTTCACAAGAAATAACTTCATTTTTTTAAAATGAATTGTAAGTGAAAACACATTAACTATAATTCCTTCAATTAAATTAAAAAATTTAGAGTTAAATTTATTTAAATATTATTGTTCAAGAATATATGAATTAGATTGTTAATTAATGATTCTCTTCTCAAATTCAAGATGAACCAAGTTGTTATGAAGATACAAATGCATAAATTTGATTTAAAAAGAAAAAGAAATTAAAGAAATTAAAAAAATAAAACTTTAAAATTACTTAAAATTGTAAAGTATAGAAAGGTGGCATGAATATATTGGATATAAGAACAAGCACAAGAGCTATGACACAATTGAAAGGCTTAAGCGAAATCTAGCTGTAAAATCATACGCAAAAACTTCATGAAATAAGTTATGAAGAAATATTCATAGTGTTTAGTTATTTGAATATAATAAAAGCAATGCAAGCATTGGCTACCTATCATAAGAGTATTTTTTTCAAATGAATATGAAGTCATAATGTGTGAAATATGCACTTTATTTTGAAGAGGAAGATAAAAGATTTTAGTTATATATTTTTTAAATAATTTTTTTTTGAGATATGTTTGTTTTACTTCAAAATAAATTAAAAGAAAATATTAGGAATAAGGGATGGCTAGTTGGGAAACAAATTTATGATTACATTATTAAATTAAGTTTTAGTGGATAATAAAAATATGATGTTTGTTGATAGGTTACAAATATAATAAAGTGGGATATATTTAGTTTATGTCTTTTTTATTATATTAAAATTATTTTATTTTTATTTCATTTTTGATATAATTATTAATTAAATTATTAATATTTTTAATTTAATATTTTAATATATTAATAAAGATATACAAATAATATTTATATATAAATTATGTCCAATATTTTTCGTCTATATATTCTTTTAGTAAAGTAGTGCAAGTTCAATTAAAATTTACCATTTCACTCTATGATATGATGTTAACTCTAAAGAAGTAACCAAAAAAAAGAAGCTAGTCAAATATAGGATATAATACTATAGGACCTAGAAACACATGTAGTTTCCAATCATCCATTGAAATTCATTTACTCTTCAAAATTATATGTATTATTAAATTTATAGGGGATCAACATTGTAATTTTAATTGTATCCAATATCTTATTCTAGTAATTTCTATTATGGATTCTCTAATATATGTTTCAAGAGTGATTAGGTTTCCAATTATTATTCCTTATTTTTAATTTTAAGAATAGTAGATTATTATAGAATAAGGAAGCTTTGATCATTTATGCTGAAGAAAATTTTCATTTTCATGGTCTAAGTATATTTGTAACAATCATATACCTAAAAAAAGTCAATGTAAAGAGATGGGAAAAGAGAAATTGTAAGTCCTTCATGAGAGGGTTACTCAAAAGTTGTGTAGGTTGAACATAGATATGACAAAAGTGTTAAGAATGAATAATTTATCTATTCACTATACTTAAGTGTACTTAAGTTGATGAGGTTAGACAACATCTTATCTAACTAAATGTGCAACATTTAAGCCTCTAGAGATTACCAACTTGTTTGGTAAACCTCGTATACATACCTTTTGAGGTTGGAAGAATTTTCATTTCACCTCAAAGGTCACTCAACACTTGGCATCAAGGTTGATGACTTGGTCAAATAGGTTGTTAGTTTGCACATTCCTAGTGATCAATAGGTTGGCACCTATAAGACACTTGACTACTCATTTGTGCCATATCATGGGGCATTTATCAATCCACATGATAGGTGGATTGCTTCTTCCTTGCCTATATATGCAAGACTTCCTCATTTGTACATTGGGGTCAACTAAATACATATTTTGGAATTATTCATTATGCATGTGTTTTTTTTATCTCCATGGTCCCCTAATTGTTATAAAAAGAAGGTTGAGATGAAATATGGAGAATGTGAAGGATTAGGAGAACGGTTTGGGGGACAATAGTTTTCCATATTTAAAAATTTAGTGATGAGAGATTATCCAAGATAAATTTAATGTATAGGCATGAGTACCTTTACTTGCATTAATATGATAGATATGACTCAAATCATCTTATTCACTGTCTTTGTATCTATGGTTATGTATTGTGTCCAACATTTTTTGGACCTCATTAAAAAAAAGAGCACATTACCATTATTATTTGTATCATTCTTATTTAAAAAAAGGAATTATACCACTTTATTTTCCTCATATAAGAGAGGATATCATTTTTTTATTAATCTCATTTAGGAAAAGGAAAATCAAATGAATTATATTTATGGATACCTAATAAAAATAGAGATTTTCCATGATTTCTTATACATGCCCTAGTGAATCACCTCCATCTATCTTGATGTAGAATCAATATAGAAGGATAGCTATAAACTAGTGAGTTCACAAATAAGGGACCTCATCTCCAATATAAACACTCAATAATAACACTTCAACAAGGTTTGAACCTTTGTTGTAAGAACAAAAAAGTTGCATTTAAACCATCACACTATGCTAATATTGAAAATAGATGCCTTTAACTTACTCAAGGAAGATGAGAAAAAATAGTGTATTCAATGCTATACTAATGAGTTTGATACCTTAAATTACATTAATCGACTAATTAATTTAAATAAAGTACCTTTAATAAAAAAATTAAGCAATCTAATTTATTACTATTATAGATATAATTTGCTATATATGACTATACTTCCAATCATTTAAAAAATTAATTCTTCTAAATAAATAGTTATGTAATTGCAAGAGAAGGTAGTAAACACTAGAAGAGATAAATTGTAAGTAATCCCCTATTAAGGATGATTATAAGAATGGACGTACAACATTCAAAAAATATTGAATTTTCAAATTTAAAACATCAAAAACAATATAAAAATAAATATATTTTAGGGAATGAGAATTTATATTGTTATTTCTCATCTATGAGAAATCATACTTTGTTAAAAGTAGATGATCTTAGTTGATAGGACACTAGATCTTGGTCATGGTTGTTGTCTCTTGACCATTTGGGATGTTGATGTGATCCATAGTATCTTATTTTTTAACTTATTTTATGTGATCTATCTCATTTGTTTGATTATATATGTGTCCAAGGAATGTAAGTGTTTCATATTGGGAAATGGAGCTTATTAGAGTATGGATAGAATTAGGTTTAATTTTTTATCATGGATGGTGTAAAGGTGTATGAGGGGATTATCATGGATTTCTTGATGAATGGTAGGATTTTGATTAAATATTGGATCATCATGGATGTATTAATGACAATTGGATTATCATGATCTTTGTTAAAGATTGGAATAATATTAATATCATAATCATCTATGGGCTATTCTTAGATGGAATCAAGATTTTGAAGTAAAAATATTGGATTTTTGAGAGGAAGCTCTTAGGTGGGTTTAATCAATGATGGAGTGAATTATGGTGGTTGATATAATATCGCTTGGTCATGCACAATATATTCATTCATGGCAAGACACATTTAGGTATCCTTTTGATCAAGTTCTTGAAATATATAGAATCGCTTGGATGATATTAGGGACTATTGGAATTTTTTTATGAGAATTTAGTACCTGGATGAAATATAAATAACTTGTTAACATGTATTCGATGAGGTTTTTTTATGCTTATGGATGTTGGACTTAATTGATTTGAAGTATGTGATTGGTTCAGGATTGAAGATTGCATAGTTAATATAGCAATGTGGTGGGAAGATATAACACTTTTTATGTATTGGAGTTTAAGATTCTTTTGTTATAGTCATTGGAGCAAATCCTTAAAGGTGTCTTTATTGGATTAATTTTTTTATTGGGATAGAGTGTATTGGAATGGTTTAGAGAATGAAGGATTAGGATAGGAGATCAAGACTACAAGGCTTTCTTGGTTTAGTGATGGGGATGAGGATTTGTGACATGGATGGGAGAAAGGGCTTAGGGAGATGGATTGGTGTTTAAGGAATCATCAAATGAAAGATGAGAGTTCCTTGTCAAAGGTAGAGAAGGATAACCAATGGATATTTGTTGGAGATTAGTGGTATATCTTCTACTAACTGTTCATTGATATTGAGGACTGATGAATGACTAACTATAGCTTGCGTGTTTTTTAATATTGATGGTAGATGGATAGGTGACTAAATATTATGGGTTGTTGGCATTGAGAATTGATGGATAGGTGACTATATCATATGAGTTGGGTTAGCCCGTAATACTTTTGTGCCACTTTTTGGCCAAATTAGGATACTGAAATCGTCATTTTCACCAAAATTTCACTTTATGAAACCTATAGCAACTAATCCATTAATAATTTGGAGATGATATGAAATAGTGATTTGTGTGTAGATTATAAATATATATATTTTAAAAAAATAGAAATAAATTATGAATATTTTTATAACTTATTTTTTATAGTAAACATCATTTTTAAAAAGTGGCATTTATGTCATAATGCATATATTTTTATTAAAAGGGTGAGATTATAATCTTTAAAATATAGATATGTCAATATCTAGTTCATGGATATTTTATTGGGATTTCCATCAAATATCATAACAGCAAAAACCTTGTGCTTCCACAAAACACTTGCACACAATGAGCCTAATTCACATTATCAAAGAGATTGATAAAAGCGTTACTTAAAAAGTACAAGACCTTGCATATATAGGAAAGGTAGAGGAAATTCACCTATCATGTAGATCAATAAGTGCCCCATGATGTGACACAAATGAGTAGACAAGTGTCCAATAGGTGTCAACCTTTGGATCACTTAGAATGTGCAAACCAACAACCTATTTGGCCAAGTCATCAAATTTGGTAACAAGTGTTGAATGACTACAAATGTGACCTTTGAGGTGAGATAGAAATTCTTCCAACCTCAAAAGGTATGCACATGAGGTTTAGCAAACAACTAGGTAATCTCTAGAGATCTAAAAGGTTGCATATTTAGTTAGACAAGATGTTGTCTAACTTCATCAACTTATGTACACTTAAGCTATAGTGAAAAGATAAATTATTCACTTTGACACCCCCCTTAATTGATACTTGGGGATATCACAAAAGTGTAATATATAGAAATGGGTCCCGACTATGAAGCCTAGTGAGGTACCCATGTACAATGCAATCTCTCGTAAATGGAGAAAAATAGAAAACCTAGTGGGAAAAAAATATCCTCCAAAAGAGAGATAAGAGAAAAATAAGACCTCCTAAAAATATCTATCATGATGATAGGAACATGATGATGAAGAACTCCTTAATCATGTCGAAATTCTAAACTCTGTTGAAGATGAACTGGTGTTTGTTGGAATCAACAAACCTCCAAGAAATGTAGATCAATATAAAAGATACAAAGCATTGTATGAGTGAACATATGAACACTAATCAGCCATGAATACACAAAGGCAATCAAACTCTATGAAGTTGAAAATACATATATTACTTTGATTCCAGAGTACTACAATATCAAAAAATATGATCCACTAAAATAATCCCCCACTTGAGAGATAAAGATAGAAGGTCCCTCCACTGATCCTTTGAAAGAAGATCCTCCATTGAAACAAGCATTAGCATAACATTGTCATAATACCCCCTTAACGCTAGGAGGAATATGTAGACCAACTAAACTCGGGCACAAAAGTGTGCAAGGAATTTAGACCCAAAATTAGGTCCAAAAGATGTACAAAAAACTGAAAAAGAGTGTGCATTATGACACACATGCATGAGGCAAGAATCACAAGGATCCATTGTCTTGAATGTAAATCAAGGCAACACATGCATTAGCAAGAATCATGAGGATCCATAATTTTGATGGCTAATCAAGGCACTATGCAAGCCCCCATTACACTTTGTAATTCAGTGCAAGTACAAAATTCCCTCCCTAAGAAACACACATTTAGTTTTTGTGGTACTTTATATGAGTGCATTTATAATTTTAATTTTTTTTTAGTTCTTACAAATTTATGCCATTTATGTTATGAGGTAGATAAAAAAGACTTAGATTAAGTATGTCTTTCAAACCTCAAAAAACAACAAAAAAACATAAAATTAAAACCACTATTATCCTCCCATTTGCAAGTTGTAGCAAAATAAAAATAAAAAAACCTTTTTTGCAAGTTCTTGGTGTTTTAACAGCAACTTATATAATAATTAATAATGATTTTACTGTTGGTGTAACAAAAAAAATGCTAACTATAAAGTGCTAGTTTTTTTTTAAAACTTGCATGTGATTGGAGACTTTTCAAAGCCCACAATAATAGGCCGGTGTTAGCCTTGTGTTCTCTCCATTTCCTCCACTTCATAATAGAAATAATTTTACTGTTATTTAATGCAACAAAATAGAGACTGGTGCACTCCATACGCCTGTATTTTAAAAAACAAACCTTTCATTTGTTGTCCACGCTTATGAGGCCAAAGGAAAATAAGACTTTGAGGGAGTCGTGGCATTGTAGAGGGCCGTTTACAGGAAGTTGAAGGCGACGTGGTTCTAAACTCAGCACCACCCAAGAAGGTGAAAGAAAAGAGTTCAAAATGCTTTCCTCGCCCAGTTGAATAACAACCACCTCACGGTTTGCCAAAAATGGCGTGGCAAAGAAAATTTGCAGAAGATTAATCTTTCCACTCCAGCTTCAAAATGCTTTGATGTTAAGCACCTATTGAATGCCGAAGAAAGGTACATCAAAGAGGACGGTGAGAATGGAGGCTGGTCAGGTAGATATTGGAGGTTTTGCTTGGTCGGGTCACCTCTCTACAACGACGCCTGTGAGCCACCACACCAAACAAATGGCACACTGGTCTTCCCGCACCCATCGTGGCTGGTGCCTGCACGCCAAAACTTCACCACAAATGCCACAAATTCTCCCAAAACTGTAGATTCAGGCTAACACAAAAATAATCACTTTGCTACTTGCAAAAATAATCACCAAATGTTGACTGTGTGTGGGGATTTTTATGCTGGAGTGATCAGGAATGAAGGTTGCGAGTGGTTGCAAATGCCACAGGTATATGACTATGGTGTGGGGTTTATGCTTGACACAAAACTATGTTGGAAATACTTGTCGTGGCTTTGACTTGTTGAATTTTGGGTAGATATATATTATCAGGCAAGAAGCATAGCAAGTGTCCAACCTTTCAAAAACAAACTGGAAATAGGCTAAATAGGCCAAAGGTTGCTGCAAAATAAACGAGTAAAAGATGTAATGTATATCGACACCCTCAATACACTTATCTTGCAAAGAAAATACTAACAACCTACGATAATATCGTGCAAAGAGATCTGGAGATTGCATGGACCCAACGCAAATCACAAGAACAACACGAGCAAATCAAATTTTCCATCCAATGGCAGATTGCATCCAAACAAATATTATTTTTTACACGCAAATCAAATTGCATGGAACTCTAAACTAGGTTTGATGCAAGATTTTGGGAAGGGTTTTGCTTGAACTGCTCTGATATCATGCTAGGATTTTGATCCAAGAACATAACAACAAAACCTTGTGCTTCCACAAAAATACTTGCATGCAATCAATCCAATTCGCATTATCAAAGAGATTTATAAAAGAGTTACTTAAAAAGTACAAAACGACTTTACATATATAGGTAAGGAAAAGGCAATCCACCTATCATGTGGATTGACAAGTGATGTGGCACAAATAAGTAGACAATTGTCCTATAGGTTTCAACATTTGAATCACTTGGAATGTGCTACAAACCAACAACCTATTGGAACAAGTCATCAACCTTGGGGACAATTGTTGAATGACTACAAATGTGACCTTTGAGGTGAGATGAAAATTCTTCCAACCTTAAAAGGTATGCACATGAGGTTTACCAAACAACTAGGTAACCTCTAGAGGCCTAAAAGTTTGCACATTTAGTTAGAAAAGATGTTGCCTAACCTCATCAACCTAAATACACTTAAGTTATAGTGAATAGATAAATTATTCACTCTAACATATTTTTCATAATTTTTTTGTTGCATATTTTTTTTTAAATTATTTTTTAAAGTCAGAGTAATTATTATTTGGACATAGGTGTATGTTGTAATGCATAACTTGTTTTGTATGTATTAAAATTATTTATTTATTTTTGCTGATACAAGGACATCGATACTTAGGGAACACATATTTTTTAGAAAAAAAAAAATCATTATTTTTTAATTTTTTTCATTTGTGTGAAACAAATACCTTGATGTTTGGTGAAAAACCTACATTCACGATAAATAAATATAAATATAATATTACAATAAATATAAATATTTATATTATAATATTGATGTTTGGTGAAAGATTATAATAAGGGGTACATACTTACAAAACATAATTTCAAAATGACTTTATGTGATTCCTCAAAAGGTAATGAAAAAGTGATTTTTTGATAGGTACGAAGGAAATTCCATTGTGGGTATGATTTAATACTAGAGGGTTATATCCAATGGGGTTTAATCTAAGGGGGTCTTATCTAACCCTCTTCAATTAATACACTTTATATGGAATCTATCAAGGCTTAATTTTTTTTATTTATTTTTAAATGTGATTCTAGGAAAAAACTAGGATGTCCCAAAAGTGGGGCACATTACCATGGTAGAACTTATTTCTTGGTATTAAGGGTAGATGAATTTGTGACTAAAGCTTATAGTTTCATGGTATTTAGTTAGATGGATGGATAACTAGAGGTTGTAGTAAACTCGCTCAAGGAAATATATTATAAGGTTTGATTATATTCATCTTGATCCAAAAAGACTCATTATCATCATAGGGGTCATATTCGAATTGATCAACAAATCTAGCATCATCTTCAACATTAGAGAAGGGATTTTTAGTTTGACTAAGGAACCTATCATGGAGGGATTTTGGTTGGATAGGTTGGTAGATATTTGTATTTGCATGCAAAGGATAATTAGGTTGGGAGATAATGTTTGGTTTCAAAACCTTAGTGAGAGTTTAAGACAAACAATCAAATATTTTATGGTTTTTAAATATTGTTTTAACTTTTCAAAACTTAAATTAAGACTAATATAGAAATATTAAAAAAGCTATGGTTTGAAAGATAAGGCCCCTTTGGATTAAATTTGGTACGTTCTAATATAATAGTGAGAAATATATAATACACAATAACAATACTAAAATTAATCAGCTAGGAGTGACACCTCTTGTGAAATCTCATCAAAATACTATCTATGAAAGACATGGGTAGCTAGGGAATGCAAGGTCATATACCATCATTGAACCCCTTACTATGGAGGCTTAAACCCTTCCCAAAGTGAGGTCTACCTTTACCACTTGGAAGTACAAGGTGAGTAACTTATGGAAATACTATTTATCCAACACGCCACAAACATTGCATAACATGTGGGCGCAACTTAGCAGCATAACATTGCATTATTTTGATATTAAATTTTGGTAGATTAGATTTACATAAATACTTGAGATATGAAAATGATGAGAGTATTAAGTTATTTATAGAATTGTTAGAAAAAATAATGGATGGATGAGGATAAAATTGAAACCTCCATTTAACTAGATAGATTGTGGAGTTAACTCAATAAAAATTGGAAAATTTCCTTTTCAAAATCATAGGAGGATAGCAATAAAATATTTAATTTATGAAATAGATAAATGAGAAGAAGAATTTCCTAATTAAAATATTGAGTTAATTGGTTATAGAAAAATAAATTTCTAATGTGAATATGGAGTTAATTTGTGAGAAGGTAATAATGAATTTATTAATATGCTTAAAATAATTCTTGATAAAGTTAATAGTTTGAAGAAATAATTATTCATTAATTCTTAATTCAAATTTTCTAAAATATTGAAATATTTTTTTTCTAGCTAGCTTAACTTGGTCAAAGAAAAATAAAATCCAACTTACACTTTTAAGACTTTTAGAAAATAATGCATAGTGTAAAATTAACCTATATTCAAAATATAATACATGTAGAAATAAATAATAATTAAGTTCTAAGATTGTAGTGAAGAAAAAATTATATTTTTTTGAGATATTTTATTTTCTCTAAAAACCTTTTTTCTTTATTAAATTTGGTTTAAAAGGATTTCCTTAGCCTAAGGGTGAGGTTGTGGAAATTTTTTAAATAATAATAAGCATGTGAATGTGTATCTCTTTTATAAGTTTGGGCACTCCCATTTTCCTAAACCCAAGCTCATGTCAAGGTAAGTTCTAAGATTGTGGTGAGAAATAAATTGTATTTTTGAGATGTGATATTTTCTCTAAAAATCTTTTTTATTTATTAAATTTGGTTTAAAAGGATTTCCTAGGTCTAAGGGTGAGGTTGTGGAAAATTTTAGAATAACAATAAGCATGTCAATGTGTATCTATTTTTCAAGTTTGGGCATTCCCATTTCCTAAACCCAAGTTCATGTCAAGGTAGGGGAGAGGGACTAGTCATTGTTAGGGTTAATTTTGTGAGCATGTAGCACTAGGGCCTTTAATTTTTTTTGAAATGTGAACTGACCTCTTATCTATCTAAAACTACGGTTTGGAGGTGTTACTCATAGTCTAGGTTGCCACATCAGTAGTTCTAGTGAGAATTGTCTAAACTTGACTTTTTAAAAATAATATAACAAAAAAGATACCTTTTTGTTAGTAAAATATAATATTTAAAATATAATTTATATGCAACCTAAATAATCTCAATACCTTTTGTTAACCATAAATATTTTTTATCTTTAACTTTTATATCCAACACAAATGGACCAATAGTTGAAAACAAAAAAAACTATTTGTTATAAAATAATACGTTATTTTTTAAAATGCAACTTATATTCAACTTTAAATGATCATATCTTTTTTGACAAATCTTCACATTTTCATGAGAAAATACAAGGTATTTATCATGGTTACCTTATATATTTGTGATAAGACAAACTTTTAATAAGAATAATATTTTCCACTATAACAATAATACCTTTTCTAAATGAGCACCTTATTTTATGAATGACATTTGTGAATGCATTTATGTTTTTTAATATAACATTATGTTCTCATGTGTTGAAGTGTGGGTCCATTTTGTCCAACATTTGATTATTTTTTTATTTACCTATGGACTAATTATTGACAATATATGGTATAAATGTGTTGCAAGACTAGATTTTTGTAAGAGAATAGTTTTATCATACAATTTGAAGATATTAAACTATATCTCAATTTTATCCTTTGTTCAAATAATATTAACCTATATAGATATCTAAAATAAGCCTATCTAAAAAATGTTGGGTTATTTTATTTACATAACATTTATTTTATTTTACTTTACAACTATTTTAAATATATTTATATTTTATTTACATTATTTATTGGAGAGTTGCTTTTATTTATTTTAGTTAATTTTTAACTTAAGAGTTATTTTATTTACTTAATACTTATAATATTTACTTTTAAATTATTCAAGAATTATTTTATTCTATTTATATCTTTTACTAAAGATTTTTTAGTAAGGATAGAGAGAGAATTTTTAAGGGAAAATTACCCATTTTTTACAATGCAAGAAAGATAAAACAATGAACCTCGATGAAACAACCATGACCACTCAACATAATATAACAAAATATTAGAAAAAAAGCAACATCTCAACTAAGGGGACAAACACAACAATCATAGCATGAAAAATCTATTCATTGGAATAGACCAACCTTATCAAGGTGTATTTAAACGAAAACAATTTAGGGAGCACTGAACAATGCCTTCTTATGATTCCTTAAGGAAACTTTCCTTCCTATATGAGCGACCCCTCCCTCTATTTCCACCATAAAATCATTATGATATCTTTCCTTCCTAATTGAACATACTTCATTAGGGACCAACCCTACCTTAGTAGGGTGGATTAACTAACATTCATTCTCTTCTATTTTCCTTTATTCTCATAAGGGAGAAAGCTTGTAAGGTGGGTGCTAGAGTGCATAAATATGGCTACAATATTTTTAAAGAAGCTCCTCACATTGATTCATGTTAACAAATTTAGAACCACATGCAGTAGGTCATCAACCATAACAATGACATCCACCATTTATGCCACATCACCTTTAGAATTAAAGGTATATGTACATCTACAAATCTAGTTTTATTTAGGAATTATTTTGTTTTAGTTTAAGACAACTTAAAAAAGTCTTTTATAAATACCAAAGTTATTTAATAATTTATTTATTAAAAATATATATATATATTTTTTAATTTTTTAAAATTATTGCAAAATAGTTTTTTTTATTTTTAAAATCAATTTTTATAATAGACCCATTTAGTAATAAATGACATTTCCAAAATTAAGGTTAATTAAAATATGTGTATGAATTGATATGAGAGTGATAAGGAGTAATGTGACATTTCCAAAATTAAGGTCAATTAAAATATTTTTTGAATTGAAATGGAAGTGATAAGTGTTGGATATGACCACAAAAAAATAGAAATAAATCAGAATCTTGTCTTTGGAAAAGATAAATATTTAAATAAAAAGATAAAACAATAAAAAAAAAGTTGGTTTTTTGATGTTTGACACAAGTTGATGATATTATATATATAGCTTGTTGTCTTGAAGGCTAAATCATTGTAATGAATTGTAATTGAAGAGTAGCAAATGTGTGAAGATTGTTGTCAAGGTTTTACCATGTAAATCTGTCTTGTCTATTATTCTGTTATTTGATTTTATAATCTTAATTATTTATTTGCAACTAACTTGTGTTGCAATATTATTTAGTTTATGGTTTTTACATTTTTGTTTCTATAACGAGTGGTATCAGAGCAATTATTTTGTTGTGTCTATGTTAGGATTTGGTGTTTGTTTTATAGCATTAGATGGCAAAGGTTTCAAATACAAGGTTCGAGGTGGAGAAATTCAATGGGAAAAATAACTTTGAGTTATTGAAGCTCAAGATGCGTGATTTGTTAATGCAACAAGGATTGCACAAAGCATTGGTCATAAAGTCAAGGAAATCTACAAATATGATTGATGAGGATTGGGAGGATCTTGATACAAAAGCTCTTTGCACAATTCAGTTGTGTTTAGAAAATGATGTTCTTTTCAATATTGTTGAAGAGGAAACAACAATAGGCTTATGGAGTAAAATGGAAAGTCTTTATATGATAAAGTCTCTGACAAATTGGATCTACTTGAAGAGGTAGTTGTATAGTTTGTGAATGAAAGAAGGTATAAAAATTGTTGGTCATTTAAATATTTTCAATACTCAAGTATATTTCAATTAGTTAGTATGGGCATAAAAGTTGAAGATGAAGACAAGGCAGTTACATTATTGTGTTCATTGCCTGAATCCTCGAATCACTTAGTCACTTCTTTTAGCTTTAGCACAACTGACACCCTTGAATTTGACTCTATTTTGGGAGCTTTGTTGTCTAAAGAGGTGTGGAGGAAATCAAACATAGAAACCTCCACAGTAGAAGAAATAGTGGTTAGGGTCGATCCATAGAAAAATGGCAAGATTCAAGAGGTACATCCAAATCTAAGTCAAAAGGAAAAAATTGTAAGGGAAAATGTTGGTAATGCAATAAATAAAGGAATCTCAAGAAATATTGTTGGAAGAGGAAAGAAGAAAATGATGACTCCAAAAAGGAAGCAAATCTAGTTGAGACAAGTTTAGGTATGGTTGTTGAAGTTTTATCTATTTGTAATTCATTACATTATCATGATGAATGGTTATTAGATTATAGTGCTTCAAATCACATATGTCCATATAAGAATTGGTTTTTTTCTTACCAAGCTATTGATGGAGTGTTGTTCTTATGGAAAATAATGTTTCTTGCAATTCTATTGGGATTGGAAGCATTAAGATTAAAATGTTTGATGGTATTGTGAGGACATTAATAGAGGTAAGACATGTGCTAGAACTCAAAAAGAATTTAATTTCCTTGGGAGTTTTGGATTCTATAGGTTATAAATTTACAAGTAAAGGTGGATCAATCAAAGTGTCCAAGGGAATTTTGGTGGTCATGGAGGCTACTATTAAACTATAAGTTACTTCCAAATCTAAAATCTTTGAATTTGAATTTCTACAAGCATTGTGTTTATGGAAAGCAATCTAGACATAAGTTTAAAGTAGGTAATCGTACAAGTAAGGGTATTCTAGGTTATATTCATTCAGATGTTTGGGGGCCATCTTGTATAGTTTCTTTTGGAGGATCATCATATTTTGTGACATTTATAGATGACTACTCTTGAAAAGTGGGCCATCCTGTATAGTTTCTTTTGGAGGATCATCATATTTTGTGATATTTATGGATGACTACTCTTGAAAAGTGTGGATCTATATTCTTAAAAGTAAAGTTGATGTGTTTAGTGTATTTAAGCAATTTAGAGTTTTGATTGAAAAGAGAACTAGCATATCAATCAAGTGTTTAAGAACATATAATGGAGGCGAGTTCACATCTTTGAATTTGATAATTATTGTAAGGAAGTTGGGATCAAAAAGTATAAAACCACTTTTTACACTCCTTAGAAAAATGGTGTTGTTGAATGCATGAATAAGACTCTTCTAGAGAGAGCAAGGAGCATGCTCAGTAATACTAGTCAAGTTGCAGCAAGAGTTGTGGGTAGAAGCAATCTCTATAGCTTTTTATTTGGTAAATCGTTCACCATTAGTTGCAATAGATTATAAGATTCCTGAAGAGCTATGGAAAAGTCATTATTGTGATTATTCAAATCTATTTTATTTTGGTTGTGATGCATATGCTCTTATTTCAAAAGATTAGTGTTCTCAATTAGATCCCAAATCCAAGAAATATATCTTTGTTGGTTATGGTGATGGAATTAAGGGATACAGATTGTAAGATCCTATTACCCATAAAGTCATCATTAGTAGAGATATAGTATTTGATGAATCTCCTCTCATAAAATAAGATATAGTAGAAGTTGATTTGAAATAGGAACAAGTACCTCAACATCAACAAATTCAATTGGAAACTCATCCATCTATAGAAAATAGGGAGCAAGAAGAAGATGATGATACATAAAATATATAGGAAAATGTGGAAGTTCCACAACTAGATCTGAGGAGATCTACATGGTTTAGAAATCCTTGATTTCTAATGATGTCAAACCTATTTACATTATTAGGAAGAAATGGATGGTGCTGAAAATGCTTATGGAAAATAGCAATGAAAGAAGAAATGGATGTCTTGGAGAAGAATAAAACATGGAACATGATAGAACTCTCAAAGGGTAGAAACTTTGTTTGTTGCAAATGGGTCTTCAAATTGAAGAAGGGTGTTGATGATAAATTTGAAAGGTACAAAGCAAGACTGACAACAAAAGGATATTCTCAAAAGGAAGGTATTGATTTTCATGAAATTTTTCACTAGTTGTTAGGCTAATTTCTATTCAGGTTGTTTTAGCACTTGTTTCTTTACTTGGTCTTGAGTTGGAGCAATTAGATGTTAAAACAACATTTTTACACAGAGATTTGGATGAGGAGATATATATAGAACAACTAGAAGGGTTTGTTCAAGATCAAAATAGGAAATTTGTTTGCAAACTCAGAAAGTCATTGTATGGCTTGAAGCAGTCTCCGAGGCAATGGTACAAGAAGTTTGATTCCTTCATGATGGACCTATGTAATAAATAAACTATAGTAACATTATATATGTTTTGGTGAATAAATGGTATTTTCCAGCCCAACTATGGTCATAGGAGGTGCAATCTGCGTTATTGGAGCAGATTTAATATAGTTTATGCCAAGTTGGAAATTAATTGCAGGCTGGGCATAACTAAATATAAAATATTACATTGTGCATATGAAGCAATAAAATATGGTGTCAAGCATGAATGGAGATTGTAAAGTAAATGCGGGCAAGACATTAAATCATTCTAACTCGGCAAATAAAGTCCCAGATTAGCATTAGAAAAGAAAAGGCCAACATAGATGGACATAGTGAAAAGCTACTTAGGAATAAGAATGTGGCAAGAGGCAATATTTTGCAGCCATAGTGAATTAAGGTGCAGCAAGTTCGAAGGAGGACCATTGATCCTTGTAAACGTTAGTTCATCCTCGGGAGTGTGCCTGATGCATCTAGAGCTTGCCTGACATCTGGGAAATAGTTCCAGGGAAGCAGAAAGCATAGACAGGCATGAGATGTGCAAAATCTTAAGCCGAACCATCTAAAGCTCAGAGTGAATGAGTGGCATTGGGAAGATTTGGGCGACGACTGTATTCAGTCAGAAAACAATTGTAGACTGCCACTCCACAAAAGGCACTCATAGACATTTGCCTTGAATAGATCAATCTTATAACCGGCTACTTTACCAAAAGGAGGGCTTTGAAAATACCTTTTAGGTAATACTAATATTGAATTTCTCCAGCAATTTCCCCGCCTTCCACCTCAACATGGATACATCTCCCCCTCTCTTGCTCCTCACCAAATTTCATTCATCTAAACTTCATGAGCCTATCATGGCTTCTTTCAACAGCCGTTACATCATAATACTCTTGAATCACCTCGCTTGTTAGAGTTTCAAAATATTTGCCTATCGATTGAGGTAATTCCCACCGCTCAAACTCTAATGGCTCTTTATTAAGCTAAATCAAAGGAAGATGTAAAGAGTGAAGTTTTAGTTTACCAATAGAGGGAAATATCATTCAGAGAAATAAAACTATTTTCTTGAGCAGAAATATTTTTATGCTAAGGACAGAAAACTGCTCTTCCGGTTAAGTAAGCAGTGCAGATAAAAGACAAATATATATATAGCACCAATAGAAGATAAACGGAGATACTAAACAACACAAACACAGTAATTTGAGTTGTTCATTAATTTGGCTACATCCACGGGAAGCCGAGTAATGATCTCTTTATTAAACACAGTAATTATATGGAAAAAAATTATAGTCAGACTAATGTTTCATTCCCAACTTATACGACATTCGTCGGTACCAACAAAGAGACAAAACAAAAACAGGGGAGACAAAAGGTTTTATTAACTTTATATTGAACCGTCGGCTGCAAAGTGAATTTAATCGAGCTTCAGAACCGAACAATCTCTCATTTGAAGTTCGATTTATTCTGTTAATAACTATGTTCAGAGAAGGTTAATTGTCACATATTTACCAGACCAAAAGAAAGTATGTAGAACTCCAGTTTTCTTTTAAACAAGTTCGGTAAATGCATCTACAGGAATCAGGCTAGTATGTATCTTCTCCAACTTTAGGTTACCCTATTTAAAGACAATTCAAATAAAATAATATCAAAACTCTATATCATTCATTTGTGAAGAAATGGCTGAAGTTTTTATCAAATGAACTGAACTTTTGTTGTCACTATACAAAACAAAGTCTTGTTGTCTACTACCCAATTTAGAGAATAACAGCTACAACCACATCTCCTTAGCTCTTTCTATGATTGCAATATATTATGTTTGCTTAGTAGAAATTGTTGTCCTTGCAAATGTGAACACATACCCTGTGGTAGATTGTCTTTTATCCAAATCATTAGTCATGTCTATGTCAACATATCCTACAAGTACTTTTGTATCTTCTCCTCTAAACCTCAATACATGATTTGATGTGCCCTTTAGATATCTTAGAATCTATTTTACAATCTGCCAACGAATTTTCCCTATATTGCTCATATGCCTATTGACTAGTCATGTTGCATGAACAATATCGACTTTAGTGCAGATCATTGCATACATAAGGGTCCCAATGTTTTGAGGAGATTTGGTGATTAGTGAAAACATTCTCTACGACATGAGTAGTTTGGCATGTTCTAAGAAGATCTGGTTGTTAGTCTAGACATTTTCCTAGATTTGGTGGAGAAGATTTTCTGTATTTCCAGATCGGCTGCTATAGTCAATCCATCTTGTAGTTTCTCTATTCCTCCTTCATCTTTTCTTAGAATTGTGCACCTCAAGGGAATTTTTAGAAAATTAAGGTTTGTAAATTCTAATAAACTCAATTAGTGTTAGATTTAATAATAATTAGTTGGGATTTAGTTTCCCATAAGGAAATTTAGTATACATTTTAATACATTTTAATAATAATTAGTTGGGATTTAGATGCTCATGAACACAATGCTTTATGATATTTTTTTTTAATACATTTTCAAATCCCAAAGTGTTAGTATTATATTTACATTTTAGCATTCAATCTGCAAAATGACATAAGTTTTTAATATTTGTTCTTACAATTATTTTTGACAATTACTATTGAGTAAATGTTTTTACCACAAATCATCTAAGGGCCAAAAATATTCATCAACATATTCTTCATTCTCATTTGCAATTATAAATTCAAGGTTATTGTTGGGACACATATTAGTAGAGTTAAATGTGTGTTTTTCATTAATTATAAATTGTCAATTTTTGGGTTTTCTAGAAATTAGTTTCTATTTGTTCTCAAGGAAGTGATTTAACCTTTGGGTCAAAGTAGGACAAACATTTGTAATTGGATTTATAATTAGGTTTTAGTATTCCAAATAAAAACACTTTGAGACTATCAATAGATTCCTAAACTTAGTTCAGTTATTACAATTACAGAATAGTATCTTTAGTAGATCAATACAAAGTCCTCTCTATTTTTTGTGATGTTTGTCATCATGTTTTATTTTGTGCTCCATACCAAACATTAATGTTCTTAAGTATAAATTGATACATTTGTGCTAGAATCTAGTTAGCTAGGAATTCAAGGTGTTGTTGCAAGTATGTGAAGTTGGTGTTGTCACTAATGTCAACAAGCTTTGGTTTTGTCATTAGTGTAAACTATATGAGCAAGAGATTGTTGCAAGAGTAGTTGGTATTGAGTTGATGTTACAGTGTCTGATGATGCTTTGATTAGTTGCATTATGTTGTCATTAGTAAGCTATTGGTGTCAACCTCTAGTGTTGCTTTGATAAGCTTTTTTCTATAGATGTATGATTGAGTTTCTATGTTGCAGTTGGCTTGGTCATGATGAGGAATTGTTGAAGATGTTGAGGATGTGTCTCTAGTGTTTGGTTTACAAGTTCTTGTGAGAAGATTTGAGTAAAAAGAGGAAACAATGTGTTGCAATGGTGTTGTGTTGTGCAGAGTAGCATTCTGGTTTGGCTCCGCATTTCCTCTATGTTAAAGATTTTCTTGTGTGGTTTGGATATGTTGATCAGAGGTGTTCAGAGGTATCGCATCCAGAATTTGGTGTGCTAGATCGTTGTGCAGAGGAAGTTATCTTCACCAATGTGTGAATTGTGTATTGTAGAGGTGCCTGGGAGAAATATTTTTGCTCCACATTTCTCCGCAGAGTGGTTTTAGGTCTTGTTGATCTAGAAGAGTGTTGATAGTGTTTGTATCTTTATACAGTTGAAGTTGTTTTAGGTTTGGTTCTTCAGAAGTCGGTTTCTTGAGTTGCAGTGTATGTCAGAATTATTTGAGTGTACTAGGTGTGTACATTCTTCAAGTGAAATTTTTTGTCAAGGAATCTGGTGGATTTCAAGGTGTTTGTGGAATATTCTAGATCATGTTCAAGCATGGTGTGTGGTCTATGAGTCATCTTTGGATTTGAGGAAGCGTGTACTTAAATGTTAATGGTGTTAACATAGGTTTAGATGACCTTGGGTGTTTACACTAATCGTGGAGTTGCCTTGGTGTTTGTGGAAGTGTGGTGTGGTGTGTACGAGTGGATTTCGGTCCTAGCTAACATCTGTTGTGGTCTACCTTCATTCCTTTCCACTATAGGAATGTTTTGGTACCGACCTAATTTGAATTTACATGGTTGAGGTGCATAGCCAACCTTGGAGAATATTTTCAAGGATGAAGATGGTATAAATATGAGTTGAGTTGTTGAGGTGTGAATTTGTGTGGTGTAGTGCAAGCTTTCATGTGTTAGATTACTAGATGTGGTGAGCAGAAGGTGTCTACAATTCTTTAGTAAGATTGTAAAGGTGTTGGTGATCCTGTGGTAGACTTTTCTATTGCATTAAGATGGATTTCTATTTGTAACACTCTTCTCTATCTTCTTTTCGATTTTGGTAATGAGTCTTTGGTAGTGATCCTTTCTTTCTTTTAAGTAGTGAGCCTTCGAAAATGAGCCCTTTGTAATCGATGTTAATATTAGTTTATATTTGTGAGCTAATCCTCATCGTGGTTTTTACCTTCTTTGGTTTTCTACGTAAATTTGGTGTTTCTTTGTGCATGGTGTTGAATTGGTTATGTTTATGTTATCTGCTTTCATTATAAATCATTCTAATAGATTAAGGGTTAATTAAATTAATGTGGATTTGAATGTTTGTGAGGGTTTTGAAGTTTTAAGGTACAACTGATTCAATCCCTCTCTCAATTATCTTGTGCATTCAATAGGTGTATCCATAATTCTTTCTAATTTAACATGTGGTACATCTTGATAAAGTATGGATAAATAAGTATTAGTTTGAAATTTAGATAATGGTGATGTGATAAATTTTTCCTTGGTATATAATTATGTGGGGGATTCGTACCTTTGGTTATATCCTTACCTGAACTTTAAGTTATCCTCTATATGTGGTAGGTAGTGATCCTTGCAACACCTATTGAGAAGTTGGAAAAATTATCTTTGCATACATGCCAATATAGTTGTACTAGATGACACCACTCTTGGTGATCCAATTAAATTTATGGGGACGGACCTTACTAGGTGAATTAGATCTCTCGACACTTCCAAAATAGTTATTTCTTTAGATGAAGCTATTTCTTTCTCCAATTCTTCTAACATTTCTTCTTCCTATACTTTAGCCTCTTCTACCCTCTTTTTTTTAAGAATCAATCATCAAACTAAACATCCTCTTAGGTTTTCCTCTTTCCTTTCTTACTATTATCTTTAGGGTTCGTAATGGATATACCTCTTAATTTTAGTGCTTGAGCACACTAATTCAAGAATAATTTACCTTCTTCCAATGTATTCTTGGAAATTTCTTCAATTGGTGTAACCTCTAGTTGAGACCAATCTAGATCTAGTAGGCATTGATAAAAAAATTCTAATTACCTCATAACTAGGATGCAATATATTTTCTTCATCTATAATTTGTGGAGGCACAATGTGAGTACCCATGTTCATCTGCTTTAGAGTGAACCGATAATTTATTTTCCTAACTTCATTATCATTTACACAATCAACCCAAAAGTCCTCTATGAGAGCCTCATGCTTGATCTTCTTGTTAATGTTTCTCTCTAATTGATGATAAGGATCATAACTTGACCTATCTAATTCAAATACCTTTAGTCCCAAGAGTTTCAGTTATTTTTTCAACTCTTTGGTGTTATTTTAACTTAAGAGTTATTTTATTTACTTAATACTTATAATATTTAATTTAAAATTATTTATGAATTTTTTTATTTTATTTAAATATTTTACTAAATATATTTTAGTAAGGGTAAAGGTAGAACTTTTGAAAGGGAATTAACCTTTTTTAACAAGTTATGAGAGATAAAACAATGTAACTCAATGAAAAAACCACAACCAATCTGTAGAGTATAGCAACAGAATAGCAAAAATTAACATCTCAAATGAGGGGAGAAACACAAAAAAACATAGCATGATAAATTTATTGATCAAAATAGACCAACCTTATTAGGGTGTTTTTAAACTAAAACATTTTAGGGAGTACTGAACAATACCTTCTAATGAGTCTATAAAGAAACTTTCCTTCCTAGATGTGCGACCCGTACCTCTATTTCAATCATACAAATATTGTGATGGATTTCCTTCCTAATTGAACATACTTTATTAGGGACCAACCCTACCTTAGTAGGCTGGCTTAACCAACACTCATTCTCTTCCATTGTCCTTTATTCTGAGAAGGGAAAGGGCTTGTAAGGCGGGTGCTAGAGTGCACCAATATGGCTACAAGATTTGTAAAGCAACTCCTTAAATTGATCCATGATGGTTGGAGTTTGATTCATGTTAAAAATTTTAGAACCACATGTAGTAGGTCCTCAAATGATACCCATTATTTATGCCATATCACCTTTAGAATTATAAGTGTATGTACATCTAAAAATCTAGTTTTAATTTAAGAGTTATTTTATTTTAGTTTAAAACAATTTAAAATAATCTTTTATAAATACAAGAGTTATTTTATAATTATAATTAATATATAAATATATATAAATTTCTTTTAATTAGTGTAGAATACTCTTCATATTTTTAAAAGCAATTGCTATAGTAGACCCATTTAGTAACAAATGCCATTTTCATGATTAGGGTCAATTAAAATATTTGTTTGAATTGATATGGGAGTGATGAGTAATGTGATAATAATGTTACCGTAGCGGTTTAGTATCACATTGTTCAGTTAATTAGGGAAGGTAGAGGCGGTTATATCAACTGTTCTACAACCTCATCCTCTCATCCTTTAAATCGTATCCATGCTTAATGGTGATCAGTGAATCAAGCTTTATAGCCCCTCATTTGGTATGAGAGCCTCTGTGCCTGCATTGAAGTTTATATAATGGCAAGAGATCGATAGCTTGTGCAAATCCTTCCTACGATAGATCTGCGGAAGGCGTGAGTTGTGATAGCTAAAAATTTCTCCTGAAATCCTGTCACCCACTATGCTGGTCGCCACCTAGGGAAGCATCGGGTTGCTGCAGGCTGTGTGAATGAAAGAGCCACTAAAACTTTGTGCCTGTGAATGGTGAAGCATTCGGCATCCAGTTTTGTAAGATACCAGTTATGCTGGATGTCGTGACGATGAAGCATTGAAGGTAGGTGCGCCTCTACAATAACTGAATGTGGAAGCACCTTCGCGCCTTAGTTAGGCGGCGAGAGAGACATCTCGATAAAGGTTTTCCCTTCTGACAGCACTGTTACTGTTTCCTGTAATTTCTTCCTCCATTGATCTTGTTCTTATGTTGGAGTTTGATCTTGTTCTTATGTTGGAGTGATAACGTGGTATTAGTTTACATTTTGTAAAATGGAAGTTATATTGGACAAATTTTCTGGATTTAATTATCATATTTGGAAAATGAAAATTCAAATGCAATGGAGGAATAAAATTTTATGGGAATAGTAAGTGGAAAAGAAACCAAGCCCACCTACAGATACAAATAAATTATTGGATTGGAATAGTGGAGATGATAAAGCCAAGGCTATTATTGGTCTTGCTCTTTCTAACTCTGAATTACATCACATAGATTTGGACAAATCATCAAGCGAAATTTGGGATGATCTGAATAAATTGTTTGGAGCTAAAGCACTTAATGCAAAGTTTTCCCCTTCAAAAGGGAAGATGGAATCACAATCTCAAATCGCATAAGTAATTTGAGGTCTTTCATTAGGCAATTAGTAGAAGTCTAGGCTTCGGTAGCTAATGGTGATGCTAGAGCTATATTGTTAAATAGTTTTCCTTCAAAATATAATAATGTTATTTTTACACTCAGTCAAATAACTTCTCAAAACTAAGAAGATATGATTTCAGCTCTTTTAAGAGAAGAAAAGAGAACAAATGTAGAAGATATAGAAGATGATTTTCAACAAGAGAAGGAAATTGCATGTTTCTACTGTAAGAAAAAGCGTCACACAGTATGTCTTGTCGAATTCAAGCCAGTGATCTTCTAAAAAGAAAACTCAAAAATCAATCAAATGAATGTAACCTAGTTTGTATTTAGGATGAAGATGGGGATACATCAAGTGATAAGGATGAGGATCCACCAGAAGATGTTTTTATTGACATTACTAAGAATGGATTAGCACTTTGAGCCATCACACTGGAGGTTGGTGACACTAGAGGATGGAGGAATTTTCATTATCTCAAGTCAGCTTCTCACTTTGAGATGGTGCTTTGCTTGAGAAGCGTTTTTGCCTTATTTCTTGTTTTCCTTGTTGATGCTGATGGATTTCAAGAATACATATATTGTGAAGTTTGATTTTTGGAGACATGTAAGGGATTTGGTGTTGAACTCAGTATGGATTGTTTTCCAATGAGTTTACAAGACTGTGATCTAGAATTACACCTTTACGAGAGTCATCAGGCAATTTGATGGAGCCCTATATTTGTAGAGTTCAATATGAATTATTGTTGAATAATTCAAGAATCGGTGATTCAGAAAAATGTTGGTCCAAGAACCTGGGAATTAAACTCAAAGCTACACATTTACAAAGGTTATGAGGCAGTTTGATGGGGTTCCATTTGATTCAAGATTTATTTCTTCAAAGGAAGATATTTTCAAGAATGTATATCTAATTTGTAATCACCATGTTTTGTTATCTAAGCCTTAAGGGGGGGTCCCTTGGCAAAGTGAATTCTAAGGTTTCAGAGATATATTTATAAGAACAATATAATAAGGAGGGAATGTTAGTGTAGAGGTTTAGTATACATTATTCAGGTAATTAGGGAATGTAGAGGCAGTTATATCAACTATTCTACAACCACATCCTCTCATCCTTTAAATTGTATCCTTAATGACGATCTATGAATCGAACTTTACATTTTAATTGATTGAACAAAATAAAAATAATTTAAATAATCACATATACAACTGAATGGCATTCAATTTTCATCATGTGTGGAGTCTTCTATTTCCTCTCCTCGTCATTCATTGTATTTGCACAATCTCTCATTCACTTATTTTATGTGCATATGAGATGGGCATACGTATTAAATAAACTATAGTAACTTTATATTTGTTTCGGTGAATAAATGGTATTTTCCAGCCCAACTATGGTCATAGGAGGCGTAATATGCATTATTGGAGCAGATTTAATATAGTTTATGCCATGTTGAAGATTAATGGCAAGCTGGGCAGTATTCCTCTCAACATGGATACATCTTCACCTCTCTTGCTCCTTTTAAAATTATAAACAATATTTAATGTTATGTAAAGTCATCTTTTATATAAGAGAATCATATTTGAATCCATCTATTTGATGAATGAAGAAATCAATTTATACTCTCCAATTTTAACAACTGACATCATAACAATTTTTCCTGGTTCCTGTCTATTGAAAATTTTGTGGAGAAGACTATTAGAATGCTGGTGAGTTGATAGGTTCCCTCAAACAAAGATTTTAATATTTCCTTTCAGCCACCAGTTTGAGTACATAAGGGCAAAGTTGCTACAAAATCCAAGAGTTGAAGAATCAAGCCGCCACCAGGCAAGTATTCATTACATTTTTTTTGAAAAGAACAGCCCGCAGAAAACAAAAAAATGAGTAGTCCAAGTCTTAATAGTTTAAGTCGTCGCTCATGGTTGAAGCTGTAATTTTAAGGAAGCTGTATCATTTGAAGGAGGTGGAATGAGGTGGTGTGAAGAGTAGAGAAAAAGCGCATCCCCAAAAATCACAGTGAGCAAATTGTAGAGACATTTACAGGCAATTTATATTGTGAAGGAATTCGTGCGGGAGGAGCCTCTTTAATAGATTACAATCACCCACTATATAGTCATAGCCTAGCAATAAGAGACACATATTTACTTAAATTGTTTATCGTTCACTTGATGGTTTCTTTCTCATACAATCTTTATGCAAATGATATTAGCTTGCGATAATTCCGAATTTGCTTGATGCTAAGTTAGTGAGGAGGATATTATTTACATTTCCAATTGCCAATATGTACTTGTATTGTAAAGTGAGGCCCAATGCCAAATGTAGCAAGAAAATATCTTCATGAAAAGACTCAACAAAATCTAGTAGAGCCATTTTGAGAATGGACGCTTTCCTCAACTGCATAGATGATCTATATGGAGAAGTGCCTTATATAAACTTCATCACTGTTGCCTAATGAAGAGAGCAATGGAGACAGAAGGTAGAAGAATGATAACAGTTTCTAGAAGAGTTTGTCTATACACCGATTGAGTAGTTCTTCTTCAAATCTAAAGATCGCTTGAGGGATGAATTCTTGAGATTTCTATAAGAGTGTCGTTTTTAAAGTTTGAAGAGGAGTTCGCAGTTGAAGATATTGTAAATAAAGGTTGAAATCATTGGAATGATTTGGACTGCAGCATCGATGGGTAATGATGTGGATGGTGATCTAGACTTTAGAACACAGCAAAATATATGTTTTTGGCACCTGATAAAAGAGTATTTCAAGATAAATTCATTTAATTCAATTTTGGGTTTGATAAATCAAGTAAGAGAATTATTGTAGGTAATATCTTGCAGGAATCAGTTAATCAAATAATTAGAAAAGTTATAATGTGCTAATATAGACTTTAAGTGTTAGAATATTCTAGTAATTTCTATTAAAGGTTGTTTTTTTATTAGGGTTGAAATTTGAAATAATAAATAAAATAATAAAAATATTGCATATTGACCTATTGTAGAAGTTTCTTTTATTGCTAGTCCTCTATAAAAAGGGCATACCGTCTTTTTCTATACAATATAAATAATTTGTTTATATTGATAATATCCTCCTGCATCAGACTGATCAAAGTGGTACAGTCAGTAATTTTTGAAGGGCAGGACATTTAAGAAGTTGCTGTGGGGTTGAGGTTCCTAAGCCATTTTGTCAGCTGTTAAAGGGGTCCATGGCACGGGCACAGAGGTGGTCCTTGATGATTGAAGGAAGCCGGAGCTGAAGATCGCAGTCTGGAGCTGTCATTCTCTGAAAGGAATCGCTGCAGAAAAGACAAAATTTTGTTGAAGAAGCCGCCGATTATTGCAAATTTTAGTCGCCGTTGTATGGAGGACACAGATCAGAATCTAAGACGCCACTGTTAGAGGATTGATGAAGTTGTAGTCGTAGCTGTAAGATGAGGATCCGCAGTTCTGAAGCAAGTCAAAGGAGATCCCTGTCCAGAACTTGTTGCAGTTTGAAACAAAGGTAAAATCTAGAGTTTACATTTGCAGTCATGGCATCAGGTACTTGGCAACCTCAAATTCCAATATTTTCTGGGAAAAATTATGATACTTGGTCATATAGGATGAAATTAATACTTGGTTCACATGACTTATCAGATATAGTTGAAAAAGGATATAATGAACCACAAGATGAATCTACTTTGAGTAATAATGAAAGGAATAGGCTTAATGAAAATAGAAAAAAGAATATAAAGGCTTTGCAGATAATTAGACAAGGATTGGATGATTCAATTGTTGGAAGGATTAAGCCTGCAGCTACAGCCAAGCAAGCATGGGACATTTTAGAAACAACATATCAAGGTACGAGCAAGGTAAAAGTTGCAAAATTACAAGCACTTAGGAAAAAAATTGAAAATTTGGAGATTCCGATTCTGATTCAGTAGATCAATTTTCAATTAGTATTAAGGATTTGGTTAATCAAATAAGGATGAATGGTGATGACATATCATATCAAAAGGTTGTAGAAAAGATTTTAAGAAGTTTTCCTACTAAATTTGATACTATTGTTGTGCCAATTGAGGAAACTAAGGATTTGTCAACATATTCAATAGATGAGTTGTTTGGTACTTTGAAAAATTATGAGTTGAGATTGAATAGGAATAATAATACCTCATTGGAGAGTGCATTCAAAGCATAAATGACATTTGGCAGAGGCAGAGGAAGAGGAAATCTAGGATTCAGAGGAAGAGGAAGAGGAAGAGGAAGAAGCAATTTTCAAAGAGAAGAAAGGAAGAGTCCAGATCTAGGAGGAAGGAGAAATCAAAGCTTCAATTCAAGGGGACATAATAACAATCAAGCATCACAAAGGTATGACAAATCAAATGTTCAATGTTACTATTGCAAGAAGTATGGTCATATTGCAAATGAATGTCGAAAGAAGCAAGCTGATATGGGAAAGCAAACTGCAAATTTTTCTGAGAGTAATTCTGAAACATTGTTCATTAGTTGTCATGTAGCTCAAGAAAGTTCAAGTAACATTTGGTTTCTAGATAGTGGTTGCAGTAACCATATGACAGGAAATAAAGACTTGTTTGAAAGTTTGGATACTTCAGTGAAATCAGAAATTAAATTGGGAAATGATAATACAGTTGCATTCATGGGTAAAGGTGCAATTAATGTGATGACAAAGCTTGGTAAGAAGTCTATTCCTGATGTTTATTTTGTACCTAGTTTGAAGCATAATCTCATAAGTGTGGGACAACTTTCTCAAAAGGGTTATAGAGTTGTTTTTGAAAACAATATGTGCACTATACCTGATATTCCTCCTAGTAATAAGGTGATTGCAAAGGTTGAAATGACAAATAACAAAATGTTCCCACTTCACATGAAAAATGAAATGATGGAGGAGATTGAAGCAAGTTTCAAGGCATCAAATCATGATCAAGCATGGGTTTGGCACTTGAGGTATGACCATCTAAATTTCAAAGGATTGTGTTTATTGAAAAGAAAGGAAATGGTAAGAGGTTTACCCCCTATTGAAACACCATTAAATTCATGTGAAATTTGTATTTTGGCTAAGCATCATAGAGCAACTTTTCCAAAGGGAATGTCGTATAGAGCATGGGAACCTTTAGAAATTGTGCATACAAATGTAGGTGGTCCAATGCAAACACAATCATTAGGGGGGAGCATTTATTTTCTAACATTCATTGATGATTTTAGTAGGAAAGTTTATTTTCTAAAATATAAATCTGAGGCATTTGGAAATTTCAAGGAGTTCAAAGCATTGGTTGAGAAACAAAGTGGCATATCCATCAAGGTATTGAGATTAGATAGAGGAGGAGAATACAAGTCAAATGAGTTTTTGGATTATTGCAGGTATCATAGAATAAAGAAGTAGTTTACTACAAGTTACACACCTTAGCAAAATGTGTTGCAGAAAGAAAGAATCGAACAATAATGGAAATGGTAAGGAGCATGTCAAAAGGAAAGAATCTACCTAATGAGTATTGGGCTGAAGCAGTAGCTTGCGCAGTTTATATTCTAAACAGGAGTCCAACAAAGAGTGTGAGGGACAAGATTCCACAAGAAGTTTGGAGTGTTAAGCATCATAGTGTTTCTCATTTCAGAATATTTGGTTGTATTGCATTTGCACATGTGCCTAAGGAAACAAGAAGTAAGTTGGATGATAAAAGTGAAAAATGCATTTTTATTGGTTATGATGAACAATCTAAGGCCTATAAATTTTTTAATCCTATAACCAAGAAAGTAATTGTAAGTAGAGATGTTGTGTTCAAAGAGGAAGAATCTTGGGATGGAAACATAGACAAGACAATTACAGGTGCTACAACATTGCAATATAATGAACAAGAAGAAAAAGATCAAGAAAACCAAGGAGATCAATCAAATGAACAAGGAGGAACTCCATCAAGAAGTCCACAAGGAGATAACACACAAGGGGAAGTTGAGCAAGGAGAATCATCAAGTCCACAAGTAAGTAATGACTCAAATCCTACACTTGCATCATTGAGACCAAGGCAAGTAAAAGCAAGAAAACTAGAAGTTTGCAAGAAATTTATGATCAAGGAGATAGGATAGATTTGCAATCAAACTTTGCTTTATTTGCTCAAGATCCTATTTATTTTGAAGATGCAATTAAGGAAGAACATTGGATTAATGCAATGAATGATGAAATGGAATCCATGGAGAAGAATGATACATGGGATTTAGTTGATTTGCCTAAGGAAAAAGATTGCATTGGTGTAAAATGGGTTTATAAAACTAAGTATAATGCAAATGGAGAAATTGACAAATATAAGGCAAGACTAGTAGCTAAAGGATTTTCTCAAGAATATGGAGTTGATTATAATGAAACTTTTGCACCTGTAGCAAGACTTGACACTGTTAGAATGGTACTAGCTATTGCAGCTCAAAATGAATTGGAAGGTTTATCAAATGGATGTTAAATCAGCCTTCTTGAATGGATATTTAGAAGAAGAGGTTTATGTGCAGCAGCCACCAGGATATGAAATAAAAGGTTATGAAGACAAAGTTTACAAGTTAAAGAAGGCACTCTATGGATTGAAGCAAGCTCCAAGAGCATGGTACAGCAGGATAGATTCATACATGATAAGCAATGGATTCAATAGAAGTACTAGTGAGCCTACTCTATACACCAAAGTCAATGAGCAAGGTCAGATTTTAATTGTTTGCTTGTATGTTGATGATTTGATTTTTACAGGTAATCTTTCTATTGACATGTTTAAATCAGCAATGAAGAAGGAATTTGAGATGACTGATTTGGGGTTGATGAAATATTTTCTTGGCATTGAAGTAACACAAAATGATAAGGGAATTTTAATTTGTCAAAATAAATATGCAAAAGATGTTTTGAGAAGGTTTAGAATGATAAATTGTAGTCCAGTTTCTACACCTGTGGCAATAGGCACAAAACTAAGCAGAGAAGATAATGAGATTGATTTTGATTCAACTATATTTAGAAAATTGGTTGGTAGTTTGATGTATCTCACAACAACTAGGCCAGATATAATGTATGGAGTTAGTTTGATTTCTAGATTCATGGATTGCAAGCAAGAAAAAGGTTATTGAGGTACATTGCAGGAACTATGAATCATGGCATATTGTATTCTATTTCAGATAATTTTCAGCTGGTGGGATATACAGATAGTGATTTTACAAGAAGTATTGATGATAGAAAGAGTCCGTTTGGATATGCATTTCATCTTGGAACAGGTGTTGTAGCATGGACATCAAAGAAGCAACCTATAGTGACAATTTCATCAGCAAAAGCAGAGTATGTGGTAGGTACATCAGCAACATGTCAAGCAGTTTGGATGCAAAGAATCCTGAAGGATTTAAAGCATAAGCAAGAGGAGCCTACTACAATCTATTGTGACAATAAGTCCACCATTGCACTATCAAAGAATCATTTTTTTCACAAGAGGACAAAACACATTGACACTAGATATCACTTCATTTGGGAGTTAGTAAACAATGGAGGAATCAGCTTACAACATTGCAGATCTCAAGAACAACTTGCAGACATATTTACAAAGGCTTTAGCACAAGAGCAATTTAAGTTTTTGAGAGAAGTTTTGGGTATTGTAAATATTGATGTAATTTATGGTAGAAATTAGGGGGGAGTGTTAGAATATTCTGGTAATTTCTACCAGCTAGGGGTTAATTTTGTATTTTACTTTCTTTTATGTTGGCTAGAGTTAGGTAAATTCTAGAAGCTTTTTATGTCGGCCAAGATAAAATAATAAAAATATTATATGTTGGCCTATTCTAGAAGTTTCTTTTATTTGCTAAAGTCCTTTATAAAAGAGGCATATGTAAATATTTTTTTATTTAAGCAATACAAATGAGGAATTTGGTTATTGTGCAGCAACACTGTCTACCGTTTTATTTTCTTTTTTTCGGTTAGTTATTATTTTGTCTCTGCCCACATCATTAAGGAGAATTAAACGATTTTTGTGAATTTATTGAAATAAGTTGTAGCTATCAAAGAAGAGTATAGCATTGATTAAAGCATAAAAATTATTATCATTTTAGTTATCTTGACCATTACTCATAATAGTGAAGATGGAAAAGAAATTGCAAGATCATGGAAGAGACCCGAAGATCAGAAAAATCACAATGTAGAAAGCGACTTGAAAGTTTTTGCAGCATTTTAACAAGTCTATAGTATTTTTTAAATCCTATATGAAGACATACAAAATTAGTGTTAGATCATTTCAAATCATGAAATAGTGAAGGCATGTGAAGTTGCCATACAATCATGGTGAATCACAATAGATGATCGACTTATACCCAAGTTTATAAAAAAGTTAAGTTGAAGTCATTTTTTTCAATGGTAAAGATAGGGAAAAGAGTAAAGAAGGAGAATGAAAACTTAATGTGTGTAAAATATATGTTGGATAAAGAACTAAATAAAGTTAGAAAGATAAAAGAAAAATGAGAAGAGGAAAATAGGTCACAAATGAAAGATATATTGAAATTAAGAGGAAAATAATTTGTTCAATCAATCACTTGGATCTTATATAAAGGAAAATCAGTGTCTAAAGTCTAAGCTTGGACTATGTAATATGTCATGTGATACAAGTGATTTTTTTTATTCATTAGATGAATTCTTTGATAAATGTGATAAAGCTAAATCCTCTTTTGATAAAAAATGTAAGGAAGACAATAATATTTTAGAATATACAACTCTTGTTAGTTGTGAGGATAATAACAATGAATATTGGATTTAAGATAATGGAAAGAATGGGATGCAAAGGAAAAGATCTGAGAAAACATGGAAAAGGAATTATAGAGCTCATTGGTCCAATAGCGAGGCAAAAAAATGGAAGTCTTCGATATTCTAGTGGAAATAAAAATGATTAGCTATAGGTGTTACAAGTCCAAACAAATCATCTCAAGAAATATAATGCATAAAATGTTTTTATTTTTAATAGGCATGGACATAAAAAAGAATTGTGTCACGATATTCATCCTTGCAGTACTTGTGGATTAAAGAATCATTATGAGAAATTGTGTTGGAACAAAAAATGGAAGAAACGACCTCTACAAGATGGTATATAGATTGATTGTGGATGGATCAATGTATCTAATTGGAAAAAGGTCACAAGTATCTAATTGATTAAAACTTTTTAACCACAAATCATTCTAGGGCCACAAATATTCATCCAAGATATTCTTGATTCACATTTGCAATTATAAGTTCAATGTTTTTTGTTGGGACACGTAATAGTAGAGTGTTAAATGTGAGTGTTTTTATTGATTATTAATTGTTACTTTTTGGGATTTCTAGAGATTAGTTTCTAAATTTTTTCAACAAAGTGATTTAACCTTGTGGTCAAAGTAGGACCAATATTGTAATTGGATTTGTAATTAGGTTGTAGGATTCCAAATAAAAACTCCTCAAGACTATAATGGAGTCTTAAACTTGGTTCAGTTATTACAAAATTATAAAATATTCTGTTTAGTAGACCAATACAAAGTCCTCTTTATTTTGTGTGCAATTTGTCATCATGTTTTAATGTGTGTTTCATACCAAACTTTGAAGTTATTAAGTATACATTTATACATTTGTGCTAGAATCTAGTTAGCTAGGAATTCAAGGTATGTCTATAATTCTTTCAAACTTAACATGTGGTACATCGAGATAGATTATGGATAAATAAGTATTAGCTTGAACTTTAGATAGAAGGACGTTTGAGGATCCAAACTCTAAAAGATAGAGGGAAATAAATAAATTGATCTTTGTAAGTGGTGAATCACTTTGTTGATACAATAATTAACTTTTACTTTAACTTCATTATTAATATATTAGGCACCAATCTTGCCTAAGTATTTCTAGTCCTAAAAATTGAACCCCAATGAGAAATTGTTCATTCAAAACTTTATAATAAATTATTCTCTAATCATTTTGTGTTTGTATACATATTCAATATTACAAATCTCTACCATATCCTTTGTCAATTTATAATTCATGTCTTAATTTAAGAGAATTGAGTATATTATTATTTTTAGGTTATTGATGAACTAAGTTATTATGAGTAATTTTATTTGTGGGAATATTTTTTTAACATTTGATATTGAATCATTTGACTTGATTTTCAATCTTCCTTATTAAGATATTGGTCATCTACAAGTTTTGAAAACTAGTATATATACATGAGTGGAAAAAATATGAGTTTCTTTAAATGTTAGGTTTGGTCAAGTTTTATAGATAATCAATTTCCATTCATCATATGAAGCTCTCTAGGAACACCCTCTTGAACTTGCTAGGGTTCAAAGAGTAGAAGATACATCACACTATTGGTACTTGGTCCTTCATTTTCCTTAATTTGATCACAAGTTTGTCCCTTTGTCTAGATTTACCTAATCATTAGGCCTAGCTATTGTGTTTTCATCCTATAGAATTTGAAGTTGTAATATTATAAACTAGTGACACATCTCTCATGTATTAGATAGAACATTAAAATTCAAGAATAATCATGTCTATCTATGAAATTTATCTACTTAACTCAATAAATTATATCAAAAAATAATGAAAATGAAATATTTAAAAAAGTATCTTTTAATCTAATTAACTTTATTCTTTTCACTTGTATTTTGGTATTTCATGTCAATAAATTGTATATATTTTTTTTAAAGTGGACTGAGATAAACTATCAATACTCATACATTGTGTATGTTATATAAACTATAAATATATCTAGAAATTCAGCCCATGTCTATCTTTCAATATTGAAAAAGTCCTCTATATTGTATTCCTTCATAAAAATAATTATTAAATATTCACAATATATTGATAAAATTATAAAATATCTATTTATAAAAGATCAAAAATATCAAAAATTTGTTTTTATACATCATCACTTGAATATCCTTTAATTTTATGAAAAAACCTATAATTCTCAATAATGAAAGTTTAACTCTTCAAAATCTAATTTATAACATTAATATCTATTAAATTAAAATCTATTTTATGAAAAAACCTATAATTCTCAATGATAAAAATTTAACAGTTCAAAATCTATTCATTTAATAAAATTTAATTACACCTTTGCGCAGAAAAAGATCTATAATTTGAAATAATAAAAATTTAATAATTGAAAATATAAATATGTTCATTTAATAAAATTCAATTACACCTTCTCCCAAAAAAATTAAGATTAATATTAATATATCTTGTAAAAAAACAAAAAAATCTTTCAAATATCTTGATTATTTTTCAAGCTAAAGAGGAATGTAATATCCTATTCTCTTTCATATATATACTTTCAACTAAACAACAAAACATGTTGAATATTTTTATTGGATTAGACTGTCTTAATCTGTTATACTAATATTATGATAGATCATGTAGTATGATCTGAATTTTATTAATAACTCAAAATAGTTTAATACAGAAAATTTGTCCAATAATTTTAAACTGTGAAAAAATCACATATTTGAACAAAATATATTATTATGACATACAAAAATCTAACTACTAACATTATATATGAAATATCAAACCCCTCCAACATATTTTATATAAACATCAACTAAATACACTATTTTGTTTTTTAATGATCACAGTTCATATTTCTGATAACATAATTGCGTTCGAATAAAATGGATGCAGATATAATTTTTGTTTGTATTCGGATTAGTGAAAAATAAAGAATAATCATATATCTTAGTGTTTAACATTTTTTCATCTATTAGATTCTACAATTAACATTTATAAATAGAAGGTGCTACATAAGGTTTCCTATTTATAATAGTTTTCAAAGATGTCTGTCTGTACATGACAGACTGTTTTTTTGAATTTCACATATGTTATACACATAGCAGATCGTGGTACTCAAAGCAACCTACATTGATCACATGCCACGCTTGCATTAACCACATTACATCATTTTTCATTCACTGTATTTTAAGTCAGTACAGTTATTCATACTTTGAAATCTTAAGTTCATTATAATCAGTAAAATCTGTTGGGAAGTGATGCATGAGTCTCACCATCATACAACTAACTGAAGATTCCATGCTGCATGTATGAACTATATTTAGAATTGTAATGGAAAAACTCTATAAAGAGAGGTCATATGTAAAGGATTTATTTTCTGATAAAATAAATCCTTTACATATGACCTCTCTTTATGACCTCTCTTTATAGAAGTTTTCCATTACAATTCTATCTTAACTATAATAATTCCATCATACCAGGAGCAATTCTATAATGGATAAGAAAGATGATTATTTGTTCCTACAAAAATTTGGCCATGGTAGAGTGTGTGCATCCAATGGCCCGGAATACTAGTGGATGGAAGTCAATCTATTTGAGTAATAAGGTTGTTTTTTTTTTTAATTGTATGTGAAGAGATAATTACACATTCAACATTTATTTGTGCTTTTATGTTATTGTAATGTTAGAAAGCTCTTAGGCTTGAGGGTTCAATATTTGAGTTCTAATAAAAATAAGATGTCAATTTTAGATCGAAATTTATAGGAATTGAAAATGTCTCTTAAACATATATATTTTGGCCATCCTTTTTAAATAATATATAAAAATCTTTTATTGAATAATATTTTGTTGTAGTATTTTTTTATTTATTTTTATAATTTTATCATGATACCAAAGCTAGATTGGGCGTGACTATGTCATGAGAGTCCCCAAGAATATGTGAGTATCTTAAGAGTTTATCTTCCTATGATAGGAGGTTCAAGATAAGCGAAGGTGGTTGTAGAGAGTAGCATAGATGTGGCTGACTAGTTCATGAACTTAGTGTGCTGAAGCTGCTACAAGGAGTAGAAATTTGTCTAAGAAAAGTTTATTTGTTGTCAATTCTTGTTGTTAATGTTGACTTTTTGGACTTGCAAAATATGAAAAATCATCCCAATAAATATTATGTGTTGGAATCATGAATCACATTTAAAAAAGGTTTCAAAAGGAAATATTGGTTTCTTGACATGCCTTCATTTGTGTTGTTGGAGGAGGAGAGGTGCTTGAGGTTTCAAAAGAGAGTGTGACATGCTCATTTGATAGTTTAGTGGATGTTTAGATTTAAGAAGGATGTTGGAAATAACTACACATCCAACATCCATATGTGCTTGTGTGTTGTCATGAATTTGAAGAGCCCATAGTGTTAGTTTCAGTTGTGAAAGTTTGTGAGAATAAAAGTCTTAAGATGTCTGAATTCAATAATTAAGTGTCAATAAATAAATCAATTTGTTGTTAATTTTAGATCCAAATTGACAAGAATTAATTGTGCCTCTTCAAAATATATATATTATAATCATCCTCTCTTAAATAATATGCTACAATCTTCTCTTAAATAATATTATATTCTATTTCTTCTATCATTCATTTTTATAATTTTATCAATCCATTCAACAATCTTTTTCGCTTCCTTACATGATTCTCTGCACAATAGCAAATTTATATTTCCAGATGTTTGGATCTGATTCTAATAATAGTTGGTCAGATTTAAAAATGTATTCATGCATTCTCCTGTTGAAGAGGACAATAATTATGAGTATAGAGGTCCATTTCTAAAAACAGTGGTCCTTTTATTTTACACATTCTCACATTGTATCTGTCGTATACTGACTATTCAAATTTTTCGTGGTGAAAGTTGTTAGGATGACCTGAACCTGAGACCACCTATTTTCAAGTATATTTTTCTCAATATTAAATTTTAGATAGTTTAAGACCGATTTCCACTTTCGTCTGTTAGAACACAGCTCGCATACGTAAAATTATTACTGTTTGAAGTCAATATAATATACAAAGAAAACATGTAATTATTTGTTTCAGGATTCAACTAGTAGTAATACATCAAAAATATTGAATTCGTTAAGGTTCTAACTAATCATGAAACAGTGAAGGGATTCGATGAATTGCAGGGTTAAAATACAAATGACAGACACATTTCGGTTGAGAATAATCGTTAAATCTTAGCAATGTTAATGCTATATTTAACAAATCTCGTAAAAACAATTAAAAAAATTCAAAACGCTCTTACAATCTGTGCTATAAATGAGGAATAATGACTACCTCATACCTTAATGCAATTCCTACTCGTCTCAAAGAGATTAAAAATGCAAACTTACGAAACAAAACAAAAATTCAACTACACTGCTACGATGGCTGTGAACCAAAAACAATAGTCTAACTTCCTCTTAAGTTGTAATTCTAATGTTGTAGGCCCAATTCTTAAATAAGAGATATCTTCCGAAACGAATGCGATTCCCTTTTTCGTGACTATGCCATTTAGTGAGGCATTAAGAAATTTGAAATTCAAGTTATGCTTGAAATAATATCTTGTCAAGAAGGGCATCCCGTAGTAGAGGATAATAACGACGCCATTAACGCTTGAAGTGAAAATAATATATTTAAGAAAAAGCATCAAAAATAATTTTCTATCATACGTACCATATTTCATAGCCCATCTTCCAATTTACTGTAGTGGCTAGAGAGTATACGCGCAAAAAATAAGGCAAGGTGATGGGCAGTGTGGCTCAAGACACTACCATGGAGACCCAGGCTATCCAGAAGGTACCCTGTCATTTGAAGAGAAGCTCCACTTCCTGGCCAAGGAGTGGCAGACAATTAGTGGTCTCAGGCTCTTGGGAGTCCAGGTCCTCTCTGGTTGGTTGGTGTTGTTTCTGTAAGTTTTGTCTTTTAGCATTTCATTTCTTGTGAGCCCTTCGTTTTGCCTTGATGGCTGTTTTGTAGAAGGGTACAGGCCCTTCCCATCTTTATCTAATCAAAACAATAGAATATAAATCAAAATTCTCAAAATGTGCAATATAACCATGATTCTCCTAACAAGTAAAATGTATAATAAAACAAAAAGTTTAATATTATAAGACGAGATCAAATGTTTCCTCCAAATAGACCACCTCTTGGAATTGATCAATATAGGAAGTTGGATTCCTAGGGTATCCTTGATTATCCAAGCACCACTCAAAATTGAATTAGATGAAATATACAAATATTCTAAGGTAACAATGAAATCCCTAGATTATTAGGTATTGCATTAATATAACTAAGAAATATGAGATTCAAGATGAAGATAAGATAGTGAATACTTTTTTATATTACCTTTAGGGAAGAATAATGAGTGATATATAAACCTTCTAAACGGTAGTATTAATACATGGGATTAATTCATGAGGGTGCTTAGATTGGAATATGGAGGAGTTGTTCCCATGTTTGATATCCATGAACTCAAAATCATCAAGAAAGAAGTAAATGAAATGATGGTAGGTTTTAATAGTGGGTTTATAATGGTAATGAGGAAGGTTCCACCACATTAGATGCCTAATGAATCCATTTGTCTTGATCTATATTGTTCCACATTTGATTTTCCAATTAGGTATTGCCTTAGAGATAAATACCTATAGACTCTAATGGAAGCATACATTGTTGTCATCAATATTAAAATAAATATTAGGGAATCTAGAAAATATATCAAGAGAGATGATTTTAAGCATACTCAACCTAAAAATAGAAATATAACTAAGCCCATGAATCTTGAACAAAAAAATGACAAATTTATGAGTGTCATGAAGGACTTGTCATACAAGGTTACCTAGAATGATAAGTGGTTACCTCATCCTAATTTTTCAAAACATTTCAATGAAGGTCAACATTTACATAATAGGACCCATAATTATGATTGGTCCAAAAGACGATAGTAACATGATAGGTAGAATACCCCAGGTCTAAGAGATTTCAAATAGAAAAGTAGGGTAACTCCTAAGAATCTATGAAGAGATAATATGTATCTTTAGGAATTTTATATATGGTGTGAAAGCTACTACCTTTTTGATGATCTAGAAAAGTTTGTAGTTGTTATGACAGAGCATAAAGATGAAGGATTTCCTTCTGAATATCAGAATACATAATATTAATATGATGAAGATGTTGATCTATTAGATGTATTTAAATATTAGTTCAATGATGAAGGAAGTGATTGTTCTTATCCTAAAGGTACTAAGAAAATATTTCAAAATGATCACATCTTGATTCAAACGAATATGAAGTTCCACTTCACAATTTTAAATAGATCAAAGATATGATGAGATACAAGTACCAGGGAAATATACTACCATCTATGGACAAGAAAATAACAACTAAGGTTGCATCTATACATGCACTAAATGGTTACCATTTTGAGAGGTATGAGTTTTAATCTAAAGAATAAAATAATGCCTCTATGCCATAGAAAAATTAATCCAATTCCATGAAAGAAAGATTCCTTGTAGATAGTAATATCAAGAATTCTAGCTAAAAATAGACAACAATAAAGAAGCGATAATATCTAATATAGTAGCCATTGAATAAAAAAGGGTTTATTTGTAAAGGAAATAAAAGGAAGATAATTGTAGCTATAAAGAATTTTTCAAAAGGAAAACACCCCATCATGAGGAAAAAATATATTTCATCTTAAATTATCAATGGAGGT
>VDFB02274986.1:0-33493 GCA_007258455.2 Sequoia sempervirens
CATTGATTAAAGCATAAAAATTATTATCATTTTAGTTATCTTGACCATTACTCATAATAGTGAAGATGGAAAAGAAATTGCAAGATCATGGAAGAGACCCGAAGATCAGAAAAATCACAATGTAGAAAGCGACTTGAAAGTTTTTGCAGCATTTTAACAAGTCTATAGTATTTTTTAAATCCTATATGAAGACATACAAAATTAGTGTTAGATCATTTCAAATCATGAAATAGTGAAGGCATGTGAAGTTGCCATACAATCATGGTGAATCACAATAGATGATCGACTTATACCCAAGTTTATAAAAAAGTTAAGTTGAAGTCATTTTTTTCAATGGTAAAGATAGGGAAAAGAGTAAAGAAGGAGAATGAAAACTTAATGTGTGTAAAATATATGTTGGATAAAGAACTAAATAAAGTTAGAAAGATAAAAGAAAAATGAGAAGAGGAAAATAGGTCACAAATGAAAGATATATTGAAATTAAGAGGAAAATAATTTGTTCAATCAATCACTTGGATCTTATATAAAGGAAAATCAGTGTCTAAAGTCTAAGCTTGGACTATGTAATATGTCATGTGATACAAGTGATTTTTTTTATTCATTAGATGAATTCTTTGATAAATGTGATAAAGCTAAATCCTCTTTTGATAAAAAATGTAAGGAAGACAATAATATTTTAGAATATACAACTCTTGTTAGTTGTGAGGATAATAACAATGAATATTGGATTTAAGATAAAGAATGGGATGCAAAGGAAAAGATCTGAGAAAACATGGAAAAGGAATTATAGAGCTCATTGGTCCAATAGCGAGGCAAAAAAATGGAAGTCTTCGATATTCTAGTGGAAATAAAAATGATTAGCTATAGGTGTTACAAGTCCAAACAAATCATCTCAAGAAATATAATGCATAAAATGTTTTTATTTTTAATAGGCATGGACATAAAAAAGAATTGTGTCACGATATTCATCCTTGCAGTACTTGTGGATTAAAGAATCATTATGAGAAATTGTGTTGGAACAAAAAATGGAAGAAACGACCTCTACAAGATGGTATATAGATTGATTGTGGATGGATCAATGTATCTAATTGGAAAAAGGTCACAAGTATCTAATTGATTAAAACTTTTTAACCACAAATCATTCTAGGGCCACAAATATTCATCCAAGATATTCTTGATTCACATTTGCAATTATAAGTTCAATGTTTTTTGTTGGGACACGTAATAGTAGAGTGTTAAATGTGAGTGTTTTTATTGATTATTAATTGTTACTTTTTGGGATTTCTAGAGATTAGTTTCTAAATTTTTTCAACAAAGTGATTTAACCTTGTGGTCAAAGTAGGACCAATATTGTAATTGGATTTGTAATTAGGTTGTAGGATTCCAAATAAAAACTCCTCAAGACTATAATGGAGTCTTAAACTTGGTTCAGTTATTACAAAATTATAAAATATTCTGTTTAGTAGACCAATACAAAGTCCTCTTTATTTTGTGTGCAATTTGTCATCATGTTTTAATGTGTGTTTCATACCAAACTTTGAAGTTATTAAGTATACATTTATACATTTGTGCTAGAATCTAGTTAGCTAGGAATTCAAGGTATGTCTATAATTCTTTCAAACTTAACATGTGGTACATCGAGATAGATTATGGATAAATAAGTATTAGCTTGAACTTTAGATAGAAGGACGTTTGAGGATCCAAACTCTAAAAGATAGAGGGAAATAAATAAATTGATCTTTGTAAGTGGTGAATCACTTTGTTGATACAATAATTAACTTTTACTTTAACTTCATTATTAATATATTAGGCACCAATCTTGCCTAAGTATTTCTAGTCCTAAAAATTGAACCCCAATGAGAAATTGTTCATTCAAAACTTTATAATAAATTATTCTCTAATCATTTTGTGTTTGTATACATATTCAATATTACAAATCTCTACCATATCCTTTGTCAATTTATAATTCATGTCTTAATTTAAGAGAATTGAGTATATTATTATTTTTAGGTTATTGATGAACTAAGTTATTATGAGTAATTTTATTTGTGGGAATATTTTTTTAACATTTGATATTGAATCATTTGACTTGATTTTCAATCTTCCTTATTAAGATATTGGTCATCTACAAGTTTTGAAAACTAGTATATATACATGAGTGGAAAAAATATGAGTTTCTTTAAATGTTAGGTTTGGTCAAGTTTTATAGATAATCAATTTCCATTCATCATATGAAGCTCTCTAGGAACACCCTCTTGAACTTGCTAGGGTTCAAAGAGTAGAAGATACATCACACTATTGGTACTTGGTCCTTCATTTTCCTTAATTTGATCACAAGTTTGTCCCTTTGTCTAGATTTACCTAATCATTAGGCCTAGCTATTGTGTTTTCATCCTATAGAATTTGAAGTTGTAATATTATAAACTAGTGACACATCTCTCATGTATTAGATAGAACATTAAAATTCAAGAATAATCATGTCTATCTATGAAATTTATCTACTTAACTCAATAAATTATATCAAAAAATAATGAAAATGAAATATTTAAAAAAGTATCTTTTAATCTAATTAACTTTATTCTTTTCACTTGTATTTTGGTATTTCATGTCAATAAATTGTATATATTTTTTTTAAAGTGGACTGAGATAAACTATCAATACTCATACATTGTGTATGTTATATAAACTATAAATATATCTAGAAATTCAGCCCATGTCTATCTTTCAATATTGAAAAAGTCCTCTATATTGTATTCCTTCATAAAAATAATTATTAAATATTCACAATATATTGATAAAATTATAAAATATCTATTTATAAAAGATCAAAAATATCAAAAATTTGTTTTTATACATCATCACTTGAATATCCTTTAATTTTATGAAAAAACCTATAATTCTCAATAATGAAAGTTTAACTCTTCAAAATCTAATTTATAACATTAATATCTATTAAATTAAAATCTATTTTATGAAAAAACCTATAATTCTCAATGATAAAAATTTAACAGTTCAAAATCTATTCATTTAATAAAATTTAATTACACCTTTGCGCAGAAAAAGATCTATAATTTGAAATAATAAAAATTTAATAATTGAAAATATAAATATGTTCATTTAATAAAATTCAATTACACCTTCTCCCAAAAAAATTAAGATTAATATTAATATATCTTGTAAAAAAACAAAAAAATCTTTCAAATATCTTGATTATTTTTCAAGCTAAAGAGGAATGTAATATCCTATTCTCTTTCATATATATACTTTCAACTAAACAACAAAACATGTTGAATATTTTTATTGGATTAGACTGTCTTAATCTGTTATACTAATATTATGATAGATCATGTAGTATGATCTGAATTTTATTAATAACTCAAAATAGTTTAATACAGAAAATTTGTCCAATAATTTTAAACTGTGAAAAAATCACATATTTGAACAAAATATATTATTATGACATACAAAAATCTAACTACTAACATTATATATGAAATATCAAACCCCTCCAACATATTTTATATAAACATCAACTAAATACACTATTTTGTTTTTTAATGATCACAGTTCATATTTCTGATAACATAATTCCGTTCGAATAAAATGGATGCAGATTTAATTTTTGTTTGTATTCGGATTAGTGAAAAATAAAGAATAATCATATATCTTAGTGTTTAACATTTTTTCATCTATTAGATTCTACAATTAACATTTATAAATAGAAGGTGCTACATAAGGTTTCCTATCTATAATAGTTTTCAAAGATGTCCGTCTGTACATGATAGACTGTTTTTTTGAATTTCACATATGTTATACACATAGCAGATCGTGGTACTCAAAGCAACCTACATTGATCACATGCCACGCTTGCATTAACCACATTACATCATTTTTCATTCACTGTATTTTAAGTCAGTACAGTTATTCATACCTTGAAATCTTAAGTTCATTATAATCAGTAAAATCTGTTGGGAAGTGATGCATGAGTCTCACCATCATGCAACTAACTGAAGATTCCATGCAAATTTATTTTTCTGCATGTTATTGCATGTTGCATGTTGAGTGTAACAGTCACATGCAGTCTTATGTTTAGGCAATCTATTTGGGGTTCGCTGCATGTATGAACTATATTTAGAATTGTAATGGAAAAACTCTATAAAGAGAGGTCATATGTAAAGGATTTATTTTCTGATAAAATAAATCCTTTACATATGACCTCTCTTTATGACCTCTCTTTATAGAAGTTTTCCATTACAATTCTATCTTAACTATAATAATTCCATCATACCAGGAGCAATTCTATAATGGATAAGAAAGATGATTATTTGTTCCTACAAAAATTTGGCCATGGTAGAGTGTGTGCATCCAATGGCCCGGAATACTAGTGGATGGAAGTCAATCTATTTGAGTAATAAGGTTGTTTTTTTTTTTAATTGTATGTGAAGAGATAATTACACATTCAACATTTATTTGTGCTTTTATGTTATTGTAATGTTAGAAAGCTCTTAGGCTTGAGGGTTCAATATTTGAGTTCTAATAAAAATAAGATGTCAATTTTAGATCGAAATTTATAGGAATTGAAAATGTCTCTTAAACATATATATTTTGGCCATCCTTTTTAAATAATATATAAAAATCTTTTATTGAATAATATTTTGTTGTAGTATTTTTTTATTTATTTTTATAATTTTATCATGATACCAAAGCTAGATTGGGCGTGACTATGTCATGAGAGTCCCCAAGAATATGTGAGTATCTTAAGAGTTTATCTTCCTATGATAGGAGGTTCAAGATAAGCGAAGGTGGTTGTAGAGAGTAGCATAGATGTGGCTGACTAGTTCATGAACTTAGTGTGCTGAAGCTGCTACAAGGAGTAGAAATTTGTCTAAGAAAAGTTTATTTGTTGTCAATTCTTGTTGTTAATGTTGACTTTTTGGACTTGCAAAATATGAAAAATCATCCCAATAAATATTATGTGTTGGAATCATGAATCACATTTAAAAAAGGTTTCAAAAGGAAATATTGGTTTCTTGACATGCCTTCATTTGTGTTGTTGGAGGAGGAGAGGTGCTTGAGGTTTCAAAAGAGAGTGTGACATGCTCATTTGATAGTTTAGTGGATGTTTAGATTTAAGAAGGATGTTGGAAATAACTACACATCCAACATCCATATGTGCTTGTGTGTTGTCATGAATTTGAAGAGCCCATAGTGTTAGTTTCAGTTGTGAAAGTTTGTGAGAATAAAAGTCTTAAGATGTCTGAATTCAATAATTAAGTGTCAATAAATAAATCAATTTGTTGTTAATTTTAGATCCAAATTGACAAGAATTAATTGTGCCTCTTCAAAATATATATATTATAATCATCCTCTCTTAAATAATATGCTACAATCTTCTCTTAAATAATATTATATTCTATTTCTTCTATCATTCATTTTTATAATTTTATCAATCCATTCAACAATCTTTTTCGCTTCCTTACATGATTCTCTGCACAATAGCAAATTTATATTTCCAGATGTTTGGATCTGATTCTAATAATAGTTGGTCAGATTTAAAAATGTATTCATGCATTCTCCTGTTGAAGAGGACAATAATTATGAGTATAGAGGTCCATTTCTAAAAACAGTGGTCCTTTTATTTTACACATTCTCACATTGTATCTGTCGTATACTGACTATTCAAATTTTTCGTGGTGAAAGTTGTTAGGATGACCTGAACCTGAGACCACCTATTTTCAAGTATATTTTTCTCAATATTAAATTTTAGATAGTTTAAGACCGATTTCCACTTTCGTCTGTTAGAACACAGCTCGCATACGTAAAATTATTACTGTTTGAAGTCAATATAATATACAAAGAAAACATGTAATTATTTGTTTCAGGATTCAACTAGTAGTAATACATCAAAAATATTGAATTCGTTAAGGTTCTAACTAATCATGAAACAGTGAAGGGATTCGATGAATTGCAGGGTTAAAATACAAATGACAGACACATTTCGGTTGAGAATAATCGTTAAATCTTAGCAATGTTAATGCTATATTTAACAAATCTCGTAAAAACAATTAAAAAAATTCAAAACGCTCTTACAATCTGTGCTATAAATGAGGAATAATGACTACCTCATACCTTAATGCAATTCCTACTCGTCTCAAAGAGATTAAAAATGCAAACTTAAAACAAAACAACTACAAGAACTACACTGCTCTTACGATAGGATGGCTGTGAACCAAAAACAATAGTCTAACTTCCTCTTAAGTTGTAATTCTAATGTTGTAGGCCCAATTCTTAAATAAGAGATATCTTCCGAAACGAATGCGATTCCCTTTTTCGTGACTATGCCATTTAGTGAGGCATTATGAAATTTAAAATTCAAGTTATGCTTGAAATAATATCTTATCAAGAAGGGCATCCCGTAGTAGAGGATAATAACGACGCCATTAACGCTTGAAGTGAAAATAATATATTTAAAAAAAAGCATCAAAAATAATTTTCTATCATACGTACCATATTTCATAGCCCATCTTCCAATTTACTGTAGTGGCTAGAGAGTATACGCGCAAAAAAAAAGGCAAGGTGATGGGCAGTGTGGCTCAAGACACTACCATGGAGACCCAGGCTATCCAGAAGGTACCCTGTCATTTGAAGAGAAGCTCCACTTCCTGGCCAAGGAGTGGCAGACAATTAGTGGTCTCAGGCTCTTGGGAGTCCAGGTCCTCTCTGGTTGGTTGGTGTTGTTTCTGTAAGTTTTGTCTTTTAGCATTTCATTTCTTGTGAGCCCTTCGTTTTGCCTTGATGGCTGTTTTGTAGAAGGGTACAGGCCCTTCCCATCTTTATCTAATCAAAACAATAGAATATAAATCAAAATTCTCAAAATGTGCAATATAACCATGATTCTCCTAACAAGTAAAATGTATAATAAAACAAAAAGTTTAATATTATAAGACGAGATCAAATGTTTCCTCCAAATAGACCACCTCTTGGGATTGATCAATATAGGAAGTTGGATTCCTAGGGTATCCTTGATTATCCAAGCACCACTCAAAATTGAATTAGATGAAAGATACAAATATTCTAAGGTAACAATGAAATCCCTAGATTATTAGGTATTGCATTAATATAACTGAGAAATATGAGATTCAAGATGAAGATAAGATAGTGAATACTTTTTTATATTACCTTTTTCATATTACCTTTAGGGAAGAATAATGAGTGATATATAAACCTTCTAAATGGTAGTATTAATACATGGGATTAATTCATGAGGGTGCTTAGATTGGAATATGGAGGAGTTGTTCCCATGTTTGATATCCATGAACTCAAAACCATCAAGAAAGGAGTAAATGAAATGATGGTAGGTTTTAATAGTAGGTTTATAATGGTAACGAGGAAGGTTCCACCACATTAGATGCCTAATGAATCCATTTGTCTTGATCTATATTGTTCCACATTTGATTTTCCAATTAGGTATTGCCTTAGAGATAAATACCTATAGACTCTAATGGAAGCATACATTGTTGTCATCAATATTAAAATAAATATTAGGGAATCTAGAAAATATATCAAGAGAGATGATTTTAAGCATACTCAACCTAAAAATAGAAATATAACTAAGCCCATGAATCTTGAACAAAAAAATGACAAATTTATGAGTGTCATGAAGGACTTGTCATACAAGGTTACCTAGAATGATAAGTGGTTACCTCATCCTAATTTTTCAAAACATTTCAATGAGGGTCAACATTTACATAATAGGACCCATAATTATGATTGGTCCAAAAGACGATAGTAACATGATAGGTAGAATACCCCAGGTCTAAGAGATTTCAAATAGAAAAGTAGGGTAACTCCTAAGAATCTATGAAGAGATAATATGTATCTTTAGGAATTTTATATATGGTGTGAAAGCTACTACCTTTTTGACGATCTAGAAAAGTTTGTAGTTGTTATGACAGAGCATAAAGATGAAGGATTTCCTTCTGAATATCAGAATACATAATATTAATATGATGAAGATGTTGATCTATTAGATGTATTTAAATATTAGTTCAATGATGAAGGAAGTGATTGTTCTTATCCTAAAGGTACTAAGAAAATATTTCAAAATGATCACATCTTGATTCAAATGAATATGAAGTTCCTCTTCACAATTTTAAATAGATCAAAGATATGATGAGATACAAGTACCAGGGAAATATACTACCATCTATGGACAAGAAAATAACAACTAAGGTTGCATCTATACATGCACTAAATGGTTACCATTTTGAGAGGTATGAGTTTTAATCTAAAGAATAAAATAATGCCTCTATGCCATAGAAAAATTAATCCAATTCCATGAAAGAAAGATTCCTTGTAGATAGTAATATCAAGAATTCTAGCTAAAAATAGACAACAATAAAGAAGCGATAATATCTAATATAGTAGCCATTGAATAAAAAAGGGTTTATTTGTAAAGGAAATAAAAGGAAGATAATTGTAGCTATAAAGAATTTTTCAAAAGGAAAACACCCCATCATGAGGAAAAAATATATTTCATCTTAAATTATCAATGGAGGTGGAGCTAAAGGAAAAATGAAATAATGGAAAATTTCGTTCTACCGTGTAGTTATCCAATACATTTTACTATTCAATATAGTGATAAAATTATCCCACAAGATAGATTATTACCTTTATATATCCCTGTAGACATGGCGCAAATGTTGAGTCAAATCAAAATAAATTTAGTGAATTATATATGATCCTTGAACATAGGGATAGTTTTTTATCATTCTCTTCAATTATAAAAGAAAGTGATCAACATGTTGCAAACCGTATTTCAACAAATTATCCCAAAGAAAAAAAAAGAAGAAGAAACCATAGAAGTATATCTCTTTCCCTAGAACTTCTTATTGATACCCATCTTGGGTTCTTTATCTCTGAGCCATAGTCTACAATTTTCCTTTTCATTAGTTAGACTCTTCTATTCAATTGTCTTCCTTTCCCATCAACTGGGGAAGAAAGTGTTAGTGTAGGTTTTTATTTTCCCTTAGTTATATGCTTTCCTACACATTTATTAAACTTTCTTAGGATAATAAAGTGAATTAATCATTTAATAACTAGGAGATAAAGTGATGAGTTGTCTCCACCTTTTAAGGGTGGAGTATTTAACTTTTCATCACTTTATTTAATGTTGTTAGTTATTGTTGGTCAATTATCATTGGTTGATTTTCCACCTCCATCCTCTCCTTAGTTTTAGATAAACTTGCTACCTAGCTTGTACATTTTCATCTTGGAATCTCTTAAAACAATTCTATCATCCTGACATCACATAATCTCTCGAAGTTCTAGATTGCGTAATTTATGTTTTTCCATTTTATATAACTTTTATTTTCTCTTAAAATTCTCCTTGAGTTATTCAATCTATTTCAAATTTCTAACATGGTATCAAAGAAGGAAATAACCCTATTGATGCATGCTGATACAATTTCTATGGTGGGTGTTTTAGTTTCCCATATCTATAGGGAAGGATATAACACCATTCATGCAATTTCCAACTTGGGGCTCTCATTTCCCCATTGGAAATCTTGGAAATTTGAGGATTTGTCAACTCATATCAAAGATTGGCTACTTAAGGACTAGATGGGTGGGGCTCCTTTCAACCTTCAATGATGTTGTCCACCTTGTTGTATGTGTGTCACATTGCTGCTATGGTTGGGGCGTTGGTCCCCTGATCCTTTTTTATATCAAATTTGATTCATAACATCTATTGGATGACATGTTGTAAAAGATAGACGCATCTTATTTCAAATTTAAATTTAAATCTCAATGTTTGTATGGTGACATGGGGAAAAAGGCCAAACCCTATTTGGAAAGCTAAAGGTACTTGTGGTGGTGGCATGGTAGCAAGCCATGTGATTTGGGTGTCAAAGGCTTGGTTGTTTACGTGGCATGCTTATCTAGATCCTGCGAAGGGGGTGAGGTGTAGTTACTAGAGTAGGAAGAATGACTTTAATGGGGAGTGGATGATGTTAGCCTTGATTGATTTCATTTCCCTATACTCTTTTTTGACTTAGCATTGTCAGCTCCATGTGGTTTGGGTGTTGAAGGAATGTTCAAATACTTGGCATGCTTTTCTATGTCTAGCTTAGATGGCATGGGAAAATTACTGGGGCAAAAAGGAAGCCCTTCATGTGGGATGGATGATGTCAACCATGGTGGGTTTCATTATTTCATACACCTTTGTGACTTGGCATTGTCATTTCAATGATTTGATGTTGATAGGTGATCTAATTGGAATGTATCTTGTGCCTCAAGATATTGCTAGCTTTCATGTTTTGATAAGTCCTCATGGAATTATTCTCAAATTTATTTCTTCCTTGAGATGGTGTAATTTTTAAATATTTCGCTTTTTGTGGAAAGGCTAAATGATGTAACGGTAGATCCTCTCTCCCTTGAAGGCGTAGATTTGAGGAATATTTCCATGATGACAGATCACCAAAGTGTCTCCTCTTCATTATGCCCTCATGTGTTTCCTATGCTGCAATCTTTTAGATGTCCTTTTAAACAGACTTTGGGATTCTATTGGCTCTTGCTCTCCATCATTATTATTTGTAGTGTATATTATCACATGGATTATTGGTTCATGATTAGTGGCTCGCGCCCACAAAAGGATATGAAAATCATAGTAAAACCTTTCCTAGGAATTGGATATTCCAACAGGTGACTTATATCTTTCTATAGACGTCAATTTTACTTGTCAAACCAGGGGACGTAGACTTTAAATGGCGCAGCAAAATATATGCACTAGGAACTAGTTTCGGTCAAATCTTAGCAGAAATAATACTGGAAAGAAATTATATCTAAGCCATAGAACGGTAATGCAAAATTCTTTAACTCAACTATGATAGGAATCATAACAACAACGACTGAAACACAAACTTTGAACTGGCCTTATACTGCAGGAACAGTCACCGGGATGGACTCTCTGTGCTGCAAGAGCAATATAAGACTGAGTTTGTATGAAAACTTCAAAGATGAAAGCTAACTGAAGATTAACAGAAAATAACAACTAACTAACTAGCTACAGATACTTACTAAGTGGGCCCCCTTAGCAAGCATCTACTGATTACACAGATGTTAAACTCAGAATTTCATCGAACTTTATTCATGAAAACAAAATGGTATACATTGCTTTGTTGATGTGGAAACTAACAACAAACTCTGTCTTTGATCATATAGATTCTATTTCTCATTATCATACTGACTCTTACATGATATCTGCTATTACTATGCTTCCAACTTACTAACTATCTCCTCTTACTCATTCTAACTATCCTCTCCTCTCTATATCCCTCGCGCAGGAGAAATTTATTTATAAAACAAGAGAGCAACTAACTAACTAACCCTATCAAAGAAAGTCGTGGAAGTAAAGTATATCCCCGAATCAAGGAACAGACTTCATAATGAATTTATGCATTCAACCCAATTTGGAGAAAATCTAGCGCTCCACTCTCTCCAGATTGACTATCATTAAAATTCTTTCCCATAGTTTCGGTCAAAGAGTCTTCGCTGGAGCTTCCTCGAAGTCGTGCAGGAAATGGACTTTACTGCAAGGCCGAGATCGGCTGCGCTTGACTCGATCATTCTTCAACAACCTGCGAAACAAAAGGTAATAGATGCGAAAGAAAAGGCATATGGCACATACACGATATCTATTCATTAATCACACATTTTAAATCTACTTCATCATTCAAAAATTGTATACGATATACCAGCCATATTAGGGAGTCAATGAGAAATAAATGCAATCAAGTCAACACAATGAGCTATAGGAATATGAAAGTATTATGCTACAGGATATCCCCATAAAAGGTTTCAACAAAGTTTAAACAGTCATGAAATAACAAAAGTAAAGACATTAAAAGTTTATCATAACATCCAAATTATGAGCATATTTTAAGCTCATCACTGCCCCCTGCTTAGCCCAATGCTGGTCCTCCAGCATTAACTTTCCTGGTGGTTTATCTGAAGTCAGTGGTGGCTGCATGACTTTGGAATGGATGTCCAAACTTGTAATAGAATCCTCTGAAATCCCGACACCTTTCATATCTTTGGTCTTCTAATTCATTGTTAAGATTTGTAGCCTGGTGAGGATACAGGGGCCACATTAGCACAGGGGGTCTGAATGTCAGCGGCAGCCACAGTTCAAATCTTGTTTGAAGTCCCAATTGAATATATCTGCTGGTTCGTTTGAGAGATGCTATAAAATTTAGGGGACCATGTGGTTCTGACTTTTTTAACCCAACAGTTAATCTCTCCCATCTTTTCTCACTTCTGGTATATGCTAATCTCCAAAATGAATATTGTTGTGCCTGGAATTCATCATATACTTTCTTTCTGATATCAAATATTTTTTCTCTATCTAAAACATTATTAATACCATATGTTAGAGCAAACCAATCTTTCAACATTGCATGTGGGTTTGAACTTTGAGAGTGTAATGGGATAGGCTCTGTCTTCTCAGCTTTCTCATATGTTTCCCACTGCCGACCATAATTCACCTCATTTGCTGCCCATGACATAAATGCTCTTAAATGAATATCACCAATATATAGAAGAGGATTCCATTCTGTTTCAAATGGTATTAAGTAGTCATGCAAATAAAATTCACACAGAATTCCTTAACCAGTTAGGGGCTGCCTGGTATGCTTCATAAAACTCTTTGGAGTGTGAATTATAGGGTCTTGGTTTCTGGAAATTCTCATCAATTGAAACCATAAAAACTGTTCTTTAAGGCACAGAGCATAAACTCTGGGTGGCGGTCTACATTCTATAATTTGACCAGTTACTTCCAACATTTCGTCCATTTTTGCTTTCAACTCAGCAATTTCTTGTTTCTGACTTTCAATTTTCCTTTTCAATTTCTTCTTTTCTACTTCCCACAGACTTTGTTGCATATCAATCTGGGCTATGTGTCGAAAAGTCAGAGTTTGTAATGTAACTGTTTCCCAATTATTTTTAACATATTCTAGAAACTCAATTAAAAACATCCTCCTATACACAACAATGGCTTTACAAATTGTAGGGTAAAATACAACTTCACTAGGCACATTCAATTGTTCAATCTGTTCTTGCTCTTGCTGCAAGATAAATTCTTCTTGTTGCTGCGGTGGAGAAGTTTGTGCTTCCTCCAAAAATTGCATAGCAGCAGCAGCCAAATCATCAAGATTTGGTAACCCTTGCTCATTATGCCCTGTTTCTTTTGTCTCAATTTGTTCCTCTTCAGGAACGAACGAACTCTGAGCAGCATTCTTAGACTCATTCTAAGAAACATTAAATTCAGATTCAATAGACCCTTCTGAAATTACAATCACCTCAGGTTGCAGTGAAGCAAGGGAGGTCTTAGATTGTTTCCTTGTGGAAACCCTTCTTAGCACAGATGTGGCTGCAGGAGGTGTTCCAGTAGCTTTTCTTTTTCTTGTTTGTTCAGAGGGCTCTGCCCTACCAGAGGATGATGGCGAACTAGTAATAGCAACAGGTGTTGCTGTAGGAGAAACGGTTGCAGGGGAAGGTGCTGCAGGAGAGGAGCATTGTCTTTTCTGAGAACGAGGGTCAGATTCAAGGGACCCTTCTGCCTTTGTTTTTCCTTTCTCTCTCCTAGTGGCAGACCTAGTTTGTACCCTAGCAGAGGATTCAGGTGCAAAAGCTATAGGACTAGGTGCCATAGAAGTAGATGACCCTTGCCCTATTCTACTAGTGGATGCAATTTCTTTCTTCTTCCTTTGAGGCTGTGGGGTAAGTGCTCTAGGAGGTTGTGGTATTTGCAAACTCTTTTGGGCAACAAATTGTTGCCAGGAGAGAGGTGAGACGTCTCTCAAAGAGCGCTCAATCAGTAATTTAATAAGGCCATGATGAGTGACAGAATTGTCTTTCCCCTGTTGAGTTCCATGGGCACTTTGTTCTAAAAACTTTAACAAGAAATTTAGAACATTTATGACTAACCCATGCCTCATATGGCTTAATAATTTAAAATGATGAGAATGCAAGTAGGAAAAATGGCCTTCACAGGTAAAATACCTCATTATATAAGTGGCATACTCCGAATATGGAGGAGGCAGCGACACACACTTGCATCCCTGCTTGGAGACTTCTAGAGGTCCATCAGCGGGCATTGAAAACTCAGCCCTTGCAGCTGCAGCGTCTAAAGAAAAGTTTTCTCCAACGGCTAGAAGCCCAGTTACCTCAGCAATTCTGTCTTCAGTTGCAACAACTGTTAGACCCCATATGGTGGCTTCCTCTTCAGAAAGGGTTCTCAAGAATTCTCCAGTAGTCTCCTCATCAAAATCATTTAAGCTCAAGAAATAATTTAACCATCCGCAGAGACTGAATGCATGGGCTGTTTGCAGATTTTGCAGTAACAATTCATGAGCTACATGCTCATCTCGCACCAACTGACCACCCATGTTTGCAGTTTTTCTTAGCTGAACTCAATTCCTTGCTGAAGATTCAAATTCTCTGTTTCCTCTTCAGCTTTGATTTTGCTTCTGTCGTGCCGTCACATTTCTTTCTTTTTTCCAAAAATGAGCTTTTTGAACAAGCAGTCTTAATCGTAATTTACAAGAAAAACATGCATTAAAGAAGGACATGCGATCACATTTGGAAAGTACCAGAAAGGCATTAAAGAAAGTTCATTTATGCAGTTATAGCAGCGGCGAAAAGACAAGTTTTAAAATATGGATTACCCCGCCCACTACTTAAAGTATGACATGTGTCCTCACATGTACTAAAGAACAGGTAGAGATTCGGGTAATAATGACTGGTACATGCATAGTAGTAAATGAATAGAATGAAATAAATCAAATATGCGATAAGAAAAGATATGGCGTACCTTTGATAATTGCACGTACATGTGAAGAAAGATGACGGCGCTGTATGAAGTGACAAGTGGGAAAGATATCTTAATTAAGGTTGATGTGGACGGATGAAGTGGATGGGTGACGTGGCAAATGAAATGTACGAATGAAATGGATGGATGGGATGGATGGATGGAAGATAAAGAATTGAGATGGGGACGATAAATGAAAATAGAGAAAAAGGGGTTTCCTTAAAAGAAAACATTTATTATGGGCATGCTTTTTGAAAGTTACGACGACGCTGCAGGAGAAAGGCTAAAGTCTTCTACTGCAGGAAGAGTAGCGGGAGGAACATGAACGAACTGTTGCATGAATTCTTCCTTTGACATTGGTTTATGGTACAACCGGGGTCGGTGGCCATTGACGAGCAATTTAAAACAGACTGGATCAATTGTCACCAGCTGTACAGCTCCATTGTCGAACACATTTTCAACTTCATAGGGACCAAGCCAGCGTGTTGTGAGCTTACCCTGGTTGCCTTGATATCTAGAATCATATAACAGGGCCCAATCTCCAGCAGAAAATTTCCTAGTTTTGATGTGCTGATCATGCCATTTCTTTCTTTGCTGTTGGATTGCTTCTGTGTGCTGCAGGGCAGCTTTTCTCATTTCGTCCAAAGCATTTAGCTGCAAGAGACGGTCCTTCTATGCTTCAGATAAGTCCATGTTGAGTTCAAGAGCTGTCCTCAAAGTTTTATGTTCAAATTCTATGGGTAACATAGCTATTTTCCCATAAAGCAGCTCAAAAAGTGTAAACCCAGTTGTTGTCTTCCATGTAGTCCTGTAAGCCCAAATTGCTTCAGGAAGTCTATTGCTCTAGTCTTTTTTATGGATCTGCACTGTCTTTGTGAGAATCGCCTCAATTTCTCTGTTTGTTACCTCCGCCTGACCATTGGCTTTAGGATGATAGGGACTAGACTTCCTATGTTTAATCTTATAGTCATTCATTAGTGCAATGATCAGATTTGAGGTAAACTGAGCTCCTTGATCAGTTACAAGTTCTCTGGGAACTCCAAATCTTGTGAAAATTTGTTGATACAGAAATTCAGCAACTTTGTTATCTCGGGCATGAGTCATAGCTTTTACCTCGACCCATTTTGTGACATAGTCTGTGCAAACTAGAATGTATGACTTTCCATTTGATGGTGAATCAATTGGTCCTACAAAATCCATTCCCCATTTATCAAAAGGGGTGACTATGACTTGCGCATATAGTGGCATTTCATCTGACTTAGTTGGCATTCCCATACGTTGGCATCTGTCACACTTCCTTGTATAGGCCACAACATCCTTGTGTAATGTTGGCCAGTAGTACCCTGTTGTAAGAACCTTCATTGCTATTTTTTTTGCTTCAAAATGCCCCCCACATGGTTCATTATGGCAAGCATGCAAGATATCATATGTCTCATCTTCTCTTACACATCTTCACATTACTTGATCAGGGCCAGTATAGAACAGACAATTTGCGATCCAGGAAAAGTTAAAACTTTTCTCTATCAACTTCTTTTTCTTTTGGGGAAAAGTGAGCTGGTATTCTGTTTGCTGCTAGATAATTGACAATGTCTGCATACAATAGAGTTTGTGCAATAATAGAGAACAAGTGTTTATCAGAAAACCTATCATCAATAACTTCATGTTCATCAGGTGCAGCTGATTGAAGTCTTGATAAAAATTTAGCTACAACATTAGCTCTTTCTGGTTTGTCAATGATTGTGATATCAAATTCTTGTAACAACAGGAGCCATCGTGCCAATCTACCAGAAATGGCAGGTTTGTTCATCAGGTACTTGATTGTTGCATGGTCAGTATGAATGAATATCTGATAACCTGTGACATAATGCCTAAATTTTTTCAAAGCATACACTACTGCAAGCAATTCCTTTTCTGTAATAGTATAGTTGAGTTCAGGGCCTTGAAGGTTTTTGTTGATAAAGTAGATAGCATGCTCAATTGAATTTTTTTCGACTTAAAACTGCTCCTATACCAAAATCAGATGCATCAGCATGTATGTGAAAAGGCAAATTCCATTTTGGTCCTTGAAGAACAGGGGCTTTAGTAAGCAAGTTCTTTAGTTGTAGGAAGGATTTTTCACAGGCCTCTGTCCACTCAAATTGAGAATCCTTTGTTAACAAGGCATAAAGTGGGCTGACAATTTTACTGAAGTCTTTTATAAACCTTCTATAATAACTTGCATGACCAAGAAAACTTCTGACATCTTTTTGTTTTGTAGGAGTTTGTAAATTCATAATAACTTCAATTTTAGCAGGGTCAACCTGAATTCCATTCTTTGAGATATGATGACCTAAAACAATACCTTCTTCCATCATCAGAAAACACTTTTCACTGTTTAGAGATAAATTTTTCTCTCTGCACCTTTTCAATACCTTTTCTAAATTCATCAGTGCTTCTTCAAATGTGACTCCATAGGTAGTGAAATCATCCATGTAAATTTCCATACATTCATGAGATATATCAGCAAAGATACTAATTACTGCTCTCTGAAATGTTGATGGTGCATTGCATAGACCAAAAGGCAAGACTGAATAAGAAAATGTTCCCCATGGATAGGTAAAAATGGTCTTATCTTGATCTTTAGGGGCTATTTTTATTTGATTGTACCCACTGTAACCATCCAAAAAGAAAAAATATCTTTTGCCAGATAGTGAGTCTAGTACTTGGTCTACAAAAGGTAGTGGGAAGTGATCTTTTTTAGTGGCACTGTTCAACTCTCTATAATCCACACATACTCTCCATTTTCCTCCTTTCTTGGGGACAATGACTAAAGGAGAAACCCATTGGCTGTCAGAAATTGGGTAAATAAAACTAGCATCAAGCAACTTTTGAAGTTCATTTTTCACTATTTTCTAAGTGCTGGATTTACTCTTCTTTGAGGTTGTCTAACTGGTGAACAATCTTCTTTGATATATATTCTATGAGTACAAACTTGAGGATCTATTCCTTGCATGTCCCCATATTTCCATGCAAAAGCTTTATACTGTTTTTGTAGAATTTTTAATAAGTCAGCCTGTTGAGACTGTGACAACTTGCTATTAACATTCAAACAATGATCTGGAGACAATTCTATCTGCTTAGTGAGATTACTCATAGAATCAACAGGTAATGTTTGTACCTCTTGTGGAAGCAAGTTATGAAAAATTGTCAGAAGTTTAGGCAATGAACTCTCATAATCTAGTTGCTGCAGGAAACATTGATGATGACTGCCACTTGGATCAGATGAACTACCTGTATCAGGGTTAAATTGTAGAACTTGAAAAAGCAAAGCATCTTTACTCTGAAGTTGTGAGAATGGATCATTTTGAAGCATCATTAATTGAGCCAAAGAATTGGCTTCTTCAGTCTCTTCCCCCACATTTGGCCAAACAGGTTGGGACAAATCTGGTTGAGGTCTAGCAGGCGGATACAAGGCCAATTTCTTTGTGGACTGCCCATCAGAAATGGTCATATCTCCAGAACGGCATCCTATAAAAGTATCAGCAGTTGCTAACCATGGTCTACCAAGGATAACTGGGTAGCCTCTTAAAGTTGTCTTAACTAATAATATTGTAAAATCAGCAGGATACTCCCAAGATTCAAGAGTGACAATTACATCTTCCACCATCCCATCAGGTTTAACTGTGGAGTTGTCTACAAGCTGCAGAAATGTGGGTGTAGACCTAATGTTTGAAATATTCAAGGAGTCCATAGTATGCTTTGTCATGACATTAATGGCAGCACCTAAGTCAATCAAAACATTTTTTACAACTTGGCCATTTATATGTATCTGCACTACAGGACTTCCGGGATCAATATACTTTGGAATGACTACATTTCCCAACATTATATCAGCGAATTTCCCTAAGACATGAATTGTTTGGGGATCCTTTTTCTTCATCCAGACTTCTTCAAACAGGCTTCTTTAATAGCTTTTCCAAAAATGGGAACATCTCTAATAGCCTGAAATAAAAGAATTTGAATCTGTACATTTTTTAGCTGATCCAGAATGTCAAAAGTGGGTTCTTCTATGGATTTAGATTCAATGCTTTGCAACTTCTGAGGAAAAGGTGGTTTGTCTCGTCTTTGCAAAACAAGTTCTAAAAAAACTGTATCGGTTATAGGCATATGCTCAGTAGGAACAACAGGTTTAGTAGATTCTTCAAGGGGAGAATCTGGTATTTCAGTAATCAGAGGTAGTTTGGGAGTAGGTAAAGTAGTTCCAGACCTCAGATGGATGTCATTAACGTTTAAGGCATAAGCTTGATATTGGTTAGCTTCAGCAAGATATGCAGATTGTTGTGGCTGCTGCTGTTGCTTATTATTGGGATTGGGCAACAGCTGAGCAGGCATAGGCATTTGCTTCGGAGGGCCAGGATTTGTGGCAGTTGCTGCAGGAGGTGGCATGAGGGCCTATTGTTGTGGCTGTGGAAACTGCAGGAATCCAAGAGATTGGTTTTGCCATTGCTGAGGACCTCTCTATTGAGGATTTTGTTGCCAATTTCCTAAAGGTGGGGTCCATTGCCCTTGTGGCTGCTGCCAACCTCCTTGAGGAGATTGCCATTGTGGGGTCTGATAATTAGGCCAACTTGGTTGAGGTGGATTCCAGGGTGGTGGTGGGCCATATGCATGTTGCCATTAGTTATTATAGCCAGAATAAGGATTACCAAAAGTTAAAAGATCTTGAGGCATACCTTGTCTTTGGGCCCATGGTCTCCTTTGCGCAACAAAGAACACTTGATCATCATCACCTTCTACTGTTTTGAAGTCAGTAGGAAGTTGCTTAGCTTCCAAATTAGCCACCATCTTGCATCTGCAATCACACTTCTTTTGTCTGCAGTATGGACAGAACTCGGCCTCTACATGTTTCTTTCGAGCTTGCATAGTGTCCAGTTGTGTAGCCATATTATTAATGATGTCCTGCTTGAAATCAGATAGCAAATTTGTTATTTCCATCCCGGAAACTCCACCAGAAGAAGACTTCCCCACTGTAGCATGATGACCTCGACCTTTCTTAACTATTGCTCGAGAGTAGTTAAGACATATTTTCTTTATATCATCCCAAGGAAGTTAGGTTATATCACCTCCTCCCATCAGGTCCAGGGCGTCAATACAGGCATCACTGATTCCCCTTAGAAAGAGTAGTTTTTGAGAGTCCTTGTTGAGAGTATGGTTTGAGTTCTTTTTTAGTGAAAACAAAAACCTGGAAATATAATCTTCCAGACTTTCATCCTCCTTTTGTTGAATTCGGAATATGTCATCACCTTTGCTGGCACTCTTACAATATTCTTTATACTTTTCAAGGAATTTCGTCTGCATGGCGGCCCAACTATCTACAGCACCTCTTCCCAGACTTGTGAACCACTTGAGAGCTCCTTCCTTCAAGGTGGAAGAAAATAACTTTAGTTTATGAGCGTCTGTGTTGTAGTCATAACTGCAACAGAGGACATCAAATTCAAACAAAAAAGTTTCTGGATCCTCTGTAACCAAGCCATAAAACTTTGGAAGCAAGGAAGAGGGAATGTTTTTAAGATTGTCGGTATCTTGTTGGGGAACAATGGGAAACTCAAATGTAGGAGGTGGATTATTAGGTGGATTATTTTCCATGTCTGGTTGCTGAAATAACAGAGTGAATGGATTTTCCTCAGGTTCGTTATCAGCTGGGTCAAATGGTAGTTCAGTAAACAAATTTCCAGGGAGAAACCTTCCCAGTGCGTCTCTTCTTCTTCTATGCATGCAATACGGTGAGTAGTGGCTTGAAAGATTTTGAAATTTTTTGACTAACAGACTAAACTAATGCTGAAAATGACTTCTAACAGACTCCTAGCTAGACGCCATCCCCGGCAACGACGCCAAAAATGGCTCGCGCCCACAAAAGGATATGAAAATCACAGTAAAACCTTTCCTGGGAATTGGATATTCCAACAGGTGACTTATATCTTTCTATAGACGTCCATTTTACTTGTCAAACCAGAGGACGTAGACTTTAAATGGCACAGCAAAATATATGCACTAGGAACTAGTTTTGGTCAAATCTTAGCAGAAATAATACTGGAAAGAAATTCTATCTAAGCCACAGAACGGTAATGCAAAATTTTTTAACTCAACTATGATAGGAATCATAACAACTACGACTGAAACAAAACTTTGAACTGGCCTTATGCTGCAGGAACAGTAACAGGGATGGACTCTCTATGCTGCAAGAGCAATATAAGACTGAGTTTGTATGAAAACTTCAAAGATGAAAGCTAACTGAAGATTAACAGAAAATAACAACTAACTAACTAGCTACAGATACTTACTAAGTGGGCCCCCTTAGGAAGCATCTACTGATTACACAGATGCTAAACTCAGAACTTCATCGAACTTTATTCATAAAAACAGAATGGTATACATTGCTTTGTTGATGTGGAAACTAACAACAAACTCTGTCTTTGATCATACAAATTTTGTTTCTCATTATCATACTGACTCTTACATGATATCTGCTATTACTATGCTTCCAACTTACTATCTCCTCTTACTCATTCTAACTATCCTCTCCTCTCTGTATCCCTCGCGCAGGAGAACTTTATTTATAAAACAGGAGAGCAACTAACTAACTAACCCTATCAAAGAAAGTCGTGGAAGTAAAGTATATCCCCGAATCAAGGAACAGACTTCATAATGAATTTATGCGTTCAACCCAATTTGGAGAAAATCTAGCGCTCCACTCTTTCCAGACTGACTATCATTAAAATTATTTTCCATAGTTTCGGTCAAAGAGTCTTCGCCGGAGCTTCCTCGAAGTCGTGCAGGAAATGGACTTTACTGCAAGGCCGAGATCGGCTGCACTTGACTCAATCATTCTTCAACAACATACGAAACAAAAGGTAACAGATGCGAAAGAAAAGGCGTATGGCACATACACGATATCTATTCATTAATCACACATTTTAAATCTACTTCATCATTCAAAAACTATATACGATATACCAGCCATTTTAGGGAGTCAATGAGAAATAAATGCAATCAAGTCAACTCAATGAGCTACATGAATATGAAAGTATTATGCTACAAGATATCCCCATAAAAGGTTTCAACAAAGTTTAAACAGCCATGAAATAACAAAAGTAAAGACATTAAAAGTTTATCATAACATCCAAATTATGAGCATATTTTAAGCTCATCAATTAGGTCTGCTAAAATTGGGTGGCATTTTATCCCCCCTCCATGGCTCCTACTAGACCTTTTTGGAAGTTTGTGATATTAGTGCCCTATTGGTGGAAGAGTTGTCTGTTAATTTTCCACCAAACTGGGGCACTAACTATTTTACTACTTCCTTTATTGTGTATTCACCCACAAACTCTACTATTGAGAAAGGTAATTCCAGGATTGTTGGGAAAGGAAAATCTTCTTTCCTCTGCCACTGCCACTATAATTTGATGGGGGTCCCTTTGAAAGGTCTGAGCTATTAGCTTGTGCACCTTTATGGAAAAACATCGAGCTACGAAGTCTATTCAAAGAGGCTAGTATGATGCCATTCTTTATGGTGATTTGTGGTTACAATGACAACATTACTAATAAGTTTAATAATTCTTAGAGAGATGATATAGTTTAGATTGGCAGTATAGGGTTTGAAGTGTCTCCCAGGTTGATTATGGTTGTGGCAGGTCTGTAGTACAATGGCCTAAGGGTGTCTAAAATCCATAATGGAAATTACCAAAGATTTATGGATAGCTTCCTTGAAGGTGATGAGAAACTAGTGAGAAACTAGAATGGCTATGATAGAGAGCACCTCTTGACTCCATTTGGGATTGTTAGTGTTCACATAATGATGTATTTTACTCTGGAAGGGCACTACACCACTGTCCAGAGGTACCATTTCCCCTTTATATTTCATATTCATATGAATGAAAAAATTAACATTCCTTCTTTTTTTCATCTTTAAAGCAATGTAAAGCTAAGGGTGCCTCTCCCCCTCTCCACCAGGGTTTGATCCAATGCCTTTATAATTATGTTGTTATTACCTCCTATCGAGACCTCCTAGTGGTATTCCTATTGCTTTTGTTGCCCTTGTTTCTCATGCAGAACCCCTCCCTAACCCCTCTTTGGCTACTTCCTCTGGTGTGGGTCACTCCTCTGTGAGGCCTCTTGCCAAAAATCCCTTGCTAGTCCTCTCAATTTTAAACAATCTTCAATTAAAGGCATTGGGTATGTGCAGGATCATAATGGGCCAAAAATTGGTGATATGATGGGTATGTGGCTGACGATTTTTTTTTACCCAAAATTGATGAAACAAAAAAAGTTTTTAAAGGAGATTCTCAACTTTCCACCAATATAAATTATGCTTTACTTTGAATTTAATAAATAATTATTATTCATTTTCTATTTGAATTACGACTAAAGTCTTGATTGATAAGTTGATTGAAAAAAATCTATAGCTTTCAAATAGTATCACATTTTTTGAATCTGAAACATGTGTCACATTTTGTGTTGTGCATACTATAGGATTAAAAAAAAAAAAATGATGAAGTTTGACCAAGTTAAGGTGGTCAGACATATGAGTTTTTAATATTTTTTAAAAGTTGTAATAAAAAATTCATAATTAATTATTTGCTTGGAAAAAATTACAAAAAAATATGCATCATATCGGGACATGAGTCCTCTACTTATATCTAAAATCTTATAAAAAAATATTATCATTTTATTGTGGTTAGGGTGGTTAGACAGACAACTACTTCATATTTTTCCTTGAAATTTAAGTACTACTACATTGAAATTTCAAAATTTCACCAAATATAATTTTTTTTTAAAAATAAACCTAGTAGTTTAGAAACTACATTCAATTTTCTACAGATTTTACTTTTACATATTTTTGAAATAATATAGATAACATATTCAAATTTTTACATCAAGTTGCCTAACTCTAACTTTTCTTAATTTTTTGATACTTAAGGGCCTATTTTTTCCATGATGATCTTGCACATACCCCCTTCTCACCAAGGGTAACCCTTCTACTCAAAACTAGAAAGAAAAAGAAGTTGGTTCTTACCCCCTGCATAACTCTGGCACCAAAAGGAAATCCTATGATATTCTTGATCCTAAAACTATCAAGAAAGTCACCATTGAAATAAGAGATAAGGAGGAGCAAGGAAATTTGGAGGATTATAGTAGTAGGAGGGGTGAGAAGTGATTGACTAGGCTTCTTGGCTAGTTTTCCAAAGGGAAGAAACTTTGTTTTGAAGAGCTTGGGGATGACCCTAAAGAGGAAACTCCACCTCCTATTAACTTGAGTAAGAAGGAGTTGTCGATTGTGTTGGGAGATTCTCTCGGGAGATTCTATAAGTAGTGAACATGATGAAGAAATGGATGGTGATGATCAACCGATGGTTGAAGATTTAGAGGATGAGGAGGAAGGGCTTCAAAATATTGAGCATGAAATTGACGAGTTCATTAGGGAAGCCACGGAGGAGATGAATGTTCAGTCTATGAAGGATAAGAGTGGGGTAGTGTAGGATGATGTTGGACCCCTAGAGCCCTATGCTTCAAAAATTTGTGAGATTCAACAAAAAGTGGACAAGATGGACATGGCCTTCAACATTTTAAAGGTAATTACTTTGGGAATAATGTCTAAGGTGATCTTAAGGATGGTGAGTAAGGCGACTAAGGCTAGAGGAAAGGCCTTCATAAGCAGTAAGCCTCTCGACATGTGGAGCAACTGGATGGTGGTGCGACTGGATCGATTGATCAATATAGTGAGGCTATAGAACAACTTGAGAAGGAATGGAACCTTATCTACTTTACTCTTTATGGGCCTACGTGCCCTTCATAAAGATAGTTTTGGTTTTTTCTTTAAGATTGTTGTTATGTACTGGTATATTATTTATGTTGTTATGTGTTGTTTGGTGTTAGACTTTCTGTAGGGTGTTGGTTGGTATTGTGACCCTTATTGCTTTGTTTAGTTGTTTTGGTTGCCTCTAGGCCTCGTTTTTCTCTTTGGTCAAGTTCAACAACTCTTCCCCCTACTATTACCAAAAGCATGGTATCAAAGATTTTTGTTTTGAGAAATCTAAATTCATAGATTCCTAATTGAGTGATTGAGATTTTCATGTTAAAATATTGTAAATTGGTGTATGCTATTGTCTTGCATTTTGAATGATTTGGAGAATAAAAAAGGGTTTGCAAATATTTAATAACATCTTCATATTGCATATGTAATATGTGAGATCTAGGTAATTACAACATTTATGGTTATACTAGCATCATTTTTTACTATTCCAATGTGTCCAAAAGGCTCGAGAAAGTCAATATTGGCTTTTTTCATCCCAATTGGAGATCATTTAACATAGTTGCAAACAAGAGTTTGAAGCTCAAATATAGTGAATATGTATTTATAGGAGCATTTTCGTCCAAAAAGCATCTTTCCTTTGCATTTTTAAGGCTAAGGAAATAAATTTTGACATAAAATTCACCCATATTTGGTGTTGAGAGTCATTGAGGAAAAAAAAATTTCCAATAGGTTCATATGCCTCTTAGCGATGCAATTCATATGTCAAAGGAAAAAAATTCAATAAAGAAAAAAAGTATTAAAGTTTTCATTATAAGTTCTTAGTACTTATTGTATAGTGCCCAGTGCTTGGGGCCTTAATAGCCCAAGAGCAAGCCTAAGCCACCTGCAGCCAAGGCCATAGAGAAGTTGTAGCTTGATCTCCCATAGCTCTTAAAGTTGCTCGCATAGCGCCTAAGCTGCTTGGGGTTATTTAACCACCAACTATAATATAAACTTCAAAAATTAAGATCTGACTGCTAGTAGTCAAACTCATGACTGCCTATTAAATCTATGCCCAGTGCTAGTTATTTTCCTAGATTTTCCACCCATTAAGCACTACTGCTAAGGGCCACCAAGGCCCTCTCATAGGCCAAATTGGGTCTTTTTCTCAAATTTGCATAACTTTTCACCATGATATTGGAAAATTAGAAGAAAGATATCACCAAAAAGTTGGAGATGAGCACTTTCCATCTATGAAGGTATTGAAAATATTTTTTTGTTTTTTTATTTTTATTAAATAAGCAAGGAAGGGCCCTAATCCCTTACAAAGTAAAAAAAATAAAGTCAAACAACTTAGCAAAACAAACTGGCCAAACATAACCAACTAGAGAGAAACAACTAGTTAGAACAATAGACAATGCAAAAATGTTCAAGGAAGAACACTTGAACCAAGCTAAGCCTCTGAGGGAAAGTTAAACAAAACCATGGCCTTCTTATAAAAATGCTTCTTCTTTCTATGAACCTTTTCCTAGGAGAATCAAAAACTGAAATCGCAAAATTTTGATCGAAAGGGGAAGGCTCCCCTTTGGAGTAGAAAACCAGAGGAATAGTTGATACTTTAGGTAAAGCATCTAAAACCAAGCCCAAAGCAACATGATTTACTATAGCATTTTGCAATACATGGACCTTAGGGGATGTAGCAAAAACAACATTAGGGATAGCCAAATCTATAGGCTGCACAATAGTATCCACAAAAGGAGAAGCAACCACCACAATTGAATCATTAGAAGAAGAAGCAGAGTCAACACTAGGGTGAACTATTAAGTATTCATGAAGTGAATTCTTCCACTAGGTAGAGGAAGAAGCAAGGTGGGAGCCTCTAGAGCAATCACGAGACAAGTTCCCAATAGCAAAGCAATGTCTGTAGCAAAAAGGAAGACCCTCATAATCCACAAGCTAAGACTAAACCAACCATTAATCTGCAACACAACCTCACTAGGTAAAGACTTCAACAAATCAACCTCCACCAAAATCCTAGCAAAGGAAGTATGAGTAAAATTATTGGAAGTCATATCGACTTTCAAAAATCTACCAATAGCATTACCAATGCCCTAATAGGTAGAGGAACACCAGAACTGGGTGATCCCATAATAGTGGTTTACAATTTTTGGCCAAAGTGGACACTGAAATTATTATTTTTAACTAAATCCTCACATTTGAGCACGTATAGCAGCTAAACCATGATGAATTTGAAGATGATGCAAACTAGAGTCTCGTTACATTTTGTTTGTAGATTCTAAAAATATTTTTTTCAAAATTTTTGGAATCAGATTGCACTTATTTTTCCATCTCCCATGAAAGCTGGTTTTTTTCAAAAAACAACATTTTTAAAAAGTGACGCACACCGTATAACGTATAACTTTTTTTCTATGAAGGATAAAATTCTAATTCTTTTGAATTTAGATTTTTAACTCCGATATATAGTGCTTCCACTTGGTTAGATAGTTTTTAATTGAATATTTTTTCTTTAATCAAGTTTCAAAGTCAAACCAATTACAATTCAGACATAGCGCGACCGTATAACGCGTAACTTTTTATGTAGATATCAAAATTCATTTTTTTTTTTTGGTTGGATCAAGGACTTCAATATCTGGTGCACTCATATTTTTCAAATTTTTTTTTTGATAATCTACTATTTTTCCACATGTTTGGAACATAGACCTTTATTTTCGATGAAGAACCTATGCTTAATAAAACTAAAAAAACAAATACATAATAAAATCAAAACATACAAAAATTATATTCGTTGGATAGGTTGTTCCGAGGACTATCTGATTCCAGAAGGGTTTCTGAAGACTTCTCCATTTTCATCCTCAACCCGAGCTCTGAAGCGTAAAAAAATAGACTTTTTTGTGTCTCAGGAGGGGGATGAGGGGCAAGGGGGGTTTGAGCGAACCCCTAGGGGTTCGAGCAGGTTCGCTCAAACCAGGGTTCGGCCGAACCATGGTTCAAGCGAACCTCTTCAAGGGGGTTCACTCGAACCCCCTTTGCTATGCATTTTTTTTTGTTTTTTGGTGGCCAAAATTTAAAGGGGTTCGCTCGAACACTAGTTCAAGCGAACCCCTAATGTGTTCGGTCAAACCATTAGGTTCGTACGAACCCCCAAAATCACTTTTTTTGCTTTGGGGCCATTTTTTGTGAGTTTTCCTTCCTCACTTGAATTGTAAACCACTATTGTGGCTTCACCCAACTATAAGGGAAGATAGGGGAATCTTACCCAAATAGGAATCACATCTAAAGGTACTTTCAAAGGGTTAAAAGAAAGAACCCAAGGCCTAATGGAAAGGGGATGAGAATCCCAAACCCACATACCATGATCTAAAATAGCTTGTTTGTCCTCAGGAGAACTGAAACCCATAACAAAAAAACCTCGTGCAAAAGGGTAAATATCCATTGAGCCATCAACCAAAGGAGACCAATTGTTGGTGATCCAAAGGTGCAAATCAGGAAGAGAAGGCCACAAGCGGAAAAATACGCAAATACGAGCATTTTTGGAATAGAAATCAATATTATCATAAACTTCCTTACCAAGAGAAACAACAGGAGCAACCTCAACACAACACATAGGCTACACAACACCCTCCCTAGGTCTCTTAGACTTCATGACATCAACATAAGGTAGAGAGTGAGGAAACTACCCCATAGGAGAGAATGGGGAAAACCCATAATCACCCACAGTAGTGTTAGTAGCCGCTCCAACCAGAGAAGGTGAGGAAAATGCAGTACCCACAACATTCACACTGATATCAACCACAAGCTCACACCCAGGCAGAGATAGAGATGATGCCATAGAGAAATTCAAAATATTGCTTGGGTGGAAGAAATAGGAGTGGGTAGGATAGGACACAGCAATAAAAGTTGTCCTAATGAGTGAACATTTTTTTCATTTTGTTGCAAATGTTTCAGGTTGATAATTTTTTCAACATGTCATAATTTTTGCCTAGGTGCTCCAATTTTCAAAAACGAATAGGCATTAGAAAGGTGGTAAAGAGTACTACACATCCATAAGGCTACTTTTTGAGATTTTTTCTTAGGTTGATTTTGTATCATAATTTATAATTTTGGCTATTTTTGTCTTATTGAGCATTGTATCTTAGAAAAGGCTTTGTAATTGCACTAAACTATAAAGTGCCAACCTTATAATATTTGGGGGGTATTCATAGAATTCTTGTTTTCACTTTATTTGTGCACCTTCTTTTGCATCTCTTCATCATGGCTTCAACAACAATTCATATTCTAATTGCATTCAACTATTTTGAGTCGAAAATTAAAGTTAAAATTTACTTAAGAAGTGTCGGTTTGCACAAAATAACAATGGGATAAAAAACTGAACCTACTAAAGATGTAGAAAAGTGTAAGTGGTTTAATAGATGTGATGAAGCATATAGAGCATTGTGTTTGTTTGTATCTTTTTATTTTCTCTTTCACATTGAATCTTTGAATACTCCAAATGAAATATGAAAAAAGCTAGAATCTCTTTTTGGAACTGAAGATTCTATGAGGGGTCATATGTTTGAAAACGTGAACTAATTAGTCTAAGTCCAATCAACTTCAACACAATTCAAGATTTCTTCACCAAATTGAAATCACAAAGGCTACAACTACAACAATGTGGAATTACTAAGAAATATGAACAAATGATTCTAACCATTCTCTCTAAGCTAAGTTCTAAATATTAAGTGTTTTTTTCTATCTTTTATGCTACTAAAAATGTATTTTGATCCAAATTCAGCATGCCATCATTAGATTATTTTATTAATTCTCTCACACGGGAGCAAGATAAGCTAATCCATATGGGCACTCTTAAGTCTTCTAAGTCACATACCTTGATAGCCAACCATGGCACAAATGAACAGTTAGGACAAAGTGGTAAGAAGGATAAGAAATGAAAGGATGGAAAAGAGAAGAAGGATCATAAATAAGCTACTCCAAAAGTAGCTAATGAGACCTCATCTTCAAAAGGTGACAAGCCTAAGAAAGAGAAGGTAAAATGTGTCTATTGTAAATGACATAGTCATGATGAGCATAAATGTTTGAAGAAACAAGATAATCACTTGACACACATTATTGAAAAGAATTATCTTAGTGTTCTTGATTTCATCAAATAGTTTTCAGATGAGGGGTCTCATAAGGGAGATTACAATAGAAAGGAGAAAGGAAATGATAAGTCTCTTGTATCATTGACTTCTCCACCATCCATATGGGTTCTTCATTCAGGTGCTTCACGCAACATGGCTTCCTCTAAATATTAGATTGTATCTTTGGAGCCATAGACTAAGCCTTCCATTTTCATGAGTGATGAAACTCCTATTTACGTGTGTGGGAGAGGGTCTATTGATATGGGGGAAGGAACATGTCAAGATGTTCTTTGTATGCCCTCATTGTTAATTAATCTCCTATCGATCTATCAAATCAATTACATAGGTATAGTAAAGCAGGTTGAGTTTACTCCTAATTCAAGGGTGATTTGTGAGTTGCATAATGATTCTACAATAGCAGTTGGGAGAGAATATCATCCTTTGTGGCTTTATTTATCATCTCACTTTGTTCTTGATTCACCTTCATCTATTCTACACACTCATTTAGATGATGTGAGTAATTTGTGGCATTAGCAATTTGGCCACTTAAACAACCACTATTTGTAGCAACTCAATCAATAGGACATGGTTATAAGATTTCCTATAGTTTCTTTTTAATTATGGTGTTTTTCATGGTTGCATTCTTGGAAAACATCATGAAGAGAAATTTAACAAAGGAAAATCTTGGAGAGCCTCACATATTTTAGAGTTGGTACAAAATGATTTGGCGAGGTCATTTCCACAACCATCTTTCAGTATAGTCCCATATGTTTTGACATTCATTGATGAATTTTCTAGCTACACCATTATATACTTTCTTAAACAAAAGTTTGAAGTCTTCGATTCATTCTTGGATTACAAAGATTTTGCAAAGAAGCAAATCGAGAAATCTGTTAAAATTTTGCATATAGATAATGAGGGGAGTATGTCAACCACAAGTTTGTGTAATATTATGTTTCAGAGAGAATTAATTTGTAGCATGTGGTTCACTATAGTCCTCAGCAGAATGGAGTTACAAAACTAAAGAATTGGTCATTAAAAGAGTTGTCCAATTGCATGATTTACTCCAAGTCTTTGACACCGCCTTTTTGGAAGAAGCCATTAACTATGTGTGTTATATCCAAAACCAAGCTCCTCACAAATTTGTTAAGGGGATAACTCCTTTCCAAGCTTGGCACACTCAAAAACCCTTAGCTAAGCACTTTTGAGTTTTTGGCTCTAGTGCATGAGCCCACATTCTAACAAAGAAATACAAGGCTATGGATATACAGAGCAAACCTTGCATATTTTTTTGTTATCTAGATTATGTCAATGTCTACAAGATTCTTCATCCAACCATACATTTAGTTGCTCATTTAGAGGAGTGTTCATTTTGAGGAGAGTCCTTCTAGTTATTCTCTTGAAACTTCTCTTGCCACCATCATATTAAAGTCCTTGCATCATGATCTGATAGTTCTTTAGAGGATCATAATCCTTTCAATCATGATGAGGATCCTTCTTCCTCCACTTCAAATGATGATAGTGTTGATGAGGGTGCACATGGTCCCCCTTCCGAGGATGATGATTCTCCTCCTAACTCTCCTCCTCTACTCACAAGGCCCCTTTGTTCTCACTAGACAATACAATCGGTAGGGGATTGGGCAGGGGATCCTTTAGATCATACGATATCAAGATCATAATTTCAAGATGCTCCAAATATCTTCCTTGTTGTAGATTCTAATCGACAGTCCTCTTAGGAAGCTTATGGTGTCCCTAAGTTTGATGCAACGATGCAGGAAGAGTTTAGTTCCTTGAGAGGAACTAGACTTGGGATCTTGTCTCACTTCCTAAGGGGAGGAAATTTGTTCGATGAAAGTTGGTCCATTAAAAAAATCAACAAAGGGTTGGTTGATAAGCATAAGGATTGCTTGGTTGCCAAAATATTCTCCCAAGTTCTCGAGATTGACAACTTTGAGACTTTTACATCAGTCGCTAGAACAAATTCCTTTTGACTTGTCCTTGCTATCACTCAACACATAGATGGAATGTTCATCAGATGCATGTGAGGAGTACTTTTTCTTCATGGTGATCTATATGAGGAGTCATACATAGAGCTGACATAGGGGTTCATTTAGGATCCTTCACTTGTGTGTTGTCTTTGAAAGTCTCTACATGGCCTCAAATAGGCCCCTTGAGCTTTGTATGAAAATATGTGCTCATTCCTTCTGAAAGTGGGATACAATTGATGCCATTTTGATCCCAATGTCTACATTTTGCAATAGAATGATACTCACACCACCCTAGTTGTCTATGTCAATGACTTTTTGATCATAGCAAGTCACTCATCCACCATTCAAGTAGTAAAAATTTCCCTTCGTGATTAGTTTTTGATGTCAAAATTTGGCTTATTTCACTACTTGTTGGGGATTGATACCACTCAATCTTCTATAGGTATCTCTCTTGTACAACCTAAGTACACACTCAATATGCTCTAGAGGTTTCACATGGCTGATTGTAAGCTTGCACAAACTCTGTTTGTGTCTCAAACTTGAGGGTAAGTGTTCTTCACCCTTAGTGGATGGCACTTTGTATTGAAAAATTGTTGTTAGTATCATCTATCTAACTCATATGAGGCTCCATATTTCATATGTTGTAGGCATGGTCTCTCAATTCATGCGGGAGACACATGAGCTTCACTGGAAAGTAGCTAAGTGGATTCTTCATTATAGCAAGGGTACTAGCAATTTTTGAATTCACTATGTAGCGAGCATGGATTTTGACTTAGTGGGACATAGATTCAAAATTGGTGGATGATTCTTAGGATTGCAAGTCGACTTCCGGGTATTTCTTCTCCCTTCGGTTTGGTTACATTTGTTGGCTGAGAAAAATGTAGTCTATTATTGCTACTTCATCTACATAGGTTGAGTATTGAGGAGTGGTTAAAGATACTACTCAAGCCATCTAGCTTGAGAACATCCTCATTGAGTTTGGAATTCCCTTTTGAAATCCCATAGTCATATTTTGTGACAACTAGAGTGCGATTTAGATCTCACACAATTTTTTCCATCATTAGCAGACCAAGAACATTGAGATTCATATGCACTACATAATTTAGGAGTTAATTCATTAAGATATCATTGATCTCAAGTACAATTCTACATGAGATCATGCTATCAACATCTTCACCAAACCCTTCATTGAGAGTAAGTTCCTTCATTTGCAAGCTTTACTTGGGGTATAGTTAGTGTCCTCTTTGTGGGGGCTACCTAGTCCTTCTCTTGTTCTCTCTCTATTTGTGGGCGGCTCCTTCTTTTGGGGGTAATTTAATATGTATATGGGTACTTAACATGGCCTCATTTGCTAAGACCCATCATCTTTTACATCCTCCTTAGTTGTGCTTAAGAGGTTGTTAGTGTAGGTTTTTATTTTCCCTTAGTCATAGGTTTTTCCTACATATTTATTAAGCTTGCTTAGGATAATAAACTGAGTTAATTTACATTTTAAAGGTGGACTATTTACTTTTTCATCACTTTACTTAATTTTGGTGGTTATTGGTGGTCAATTCTCATTGGTTGATTAGCTACCTACATTTTTCTCCTTAGTTCTATATAAACTCACTACTTAGCTTGTATTTTTCATCTTGGAAGCTTTTAATGCAATTATGTCATCCGAACATTGCATAATCTCTCGTAGTTCTGGTTTGCATCCTCATACATCCTGAAATTATTACCAAATCTACCC
>VDFB02274987.1:0-22313 GCA_007258455.2 Sequoia sempervirens
AGTTTAGTTTTTTAATTATATGCGCGGGAATAGTAGCATTGTACATTGTGCGCGACTATTGGACCCCGCACGACTATTGGGCCCTCTCCCCTAAAGGCATCACAGATTTCAGACACGTTTCTTTGAAGACAAATAAATAACTGGTTCAGGTTACCCACTCTGTTTTTTTTTCCAAATATAGAAATAGTTTAGTTTTTTAATTATAAACGACTATTGAGTATTATATTTACGACTGGGTGCGTGACTATTGGACCCCGCACGACTATTGGGCCCTCTCCCCTAAAGGCATCACAGATTTCAGACACGTTACTTTGAAGAAAAATAAATAACTGGTTCAGGTTACCCACTCTGTTTTTTTTTCCAAATATAAAAATAGTTTAGTTTTTTAATTATATGCGCGGGAATAATAGCATTGTACACCGTATAAATGTACTAGTATACACGTTTCATAGGGTCAGAGTTATACATAAATATTATTATCCCCACATAAAATATCTTACGGAATCTTTTCGTTTGAAAGGTTTTTTTATGTAAAAATAAAAATAAATTATTGAATAATGCTGAATTATAAAAGAAGATTAGTATACGATTGTAACAATACAGGAGGTACAAAATCCTTTGGAACAGTTTACAAGGACTGTACAAGGATAGGAAAGTAAAACTACACAAACAGAAACTAGTTAAACAACAAAATGAACAATTTCAGCAGGAGAGCGAAGCATTTTATCATTATTAGAATTTTTTTTGGTTATCGGAGTTAAAGTTATATAAATAATCTATTTTTTTTTAGTTCAGATGGGAGTTCTATTGAAGGGGTTTCCTAAAATATTTCATAGGGCATTCTTGAAAATTTTATAGAGCTTTCATAAATAGTTGGTCTCATAGATTTTGTAGCAGTAGGCAGACTTAAAACTCTAAGCTCCAAAATTTTAAGAAGTTAGTGATCTCATAGAATAACGATGAAAGTTGAAATAAAAAATTATCCTTATATTTAATTGTAGGAATTTAAAAACTATAGATGAATGGCACATGGTAGCAAAATCTTCTAAGTTGGTGTGAGAAATTTCGAACCCCATCTGAAAGACATCACTTAAAATCTAAAATCTAAAAAATAGGAGCTTCAATTTGTATAGGCAAGATTCTAATTTATCATGTAGCTAAATATTTTTCATCTCATGGGATCTCTTGCTCTATGAAACAGTTTTTGAAACAAGCTTCATAGAACCACTTCTTAAAAAGCAAAAAATTAGATGCCTATTCTGTTAAAATCATCTAAAACATAATCCCAACATCATCTAAATTTTTATATCAAATACATACAATTTAAACAACATAAACTTGTAAAACTTTGTTAATAAAAAGAAACTACCATAATTAAAAAAATTGTACTTCAATAAAAATAACGATGTTCTTTAATCATCTTTATCTATCAAAATTCAAATCACTTATTTAACATAAAACCATAAACCAACTTTTATAAGCCGTAAGATAGACATTTCTTTATTACTAATAAGATTCCATTTTATTAAATATTTATTGTGACTTTTTGACGTCCTGGAATCTTGGTATGGTTGTCTATATCGGGTTGAACGCATGTGGTTGCTGAGATACTCCATAAAAGATCAGGATATAATTTTTGATTATTCTTTCTCATATCATCAACTTTTTCCAACTTTTCAAAGTAAAAGAATTAAGGGGCTTTTCAACAAGGATCTCAATTACTATTGAGCTTAAATATATATACAGAAATGAACGCAGTAAAATATAAATAAGTTATAATTTTTAAAACTAAAGATTAATAAAAGATAATATATTATTTTGATAATTTAATAATGTAGGGGTTTGAAATTTAAAATTAAATCCCTTATTTAATTTTTCTCTAATAAATTTGGGTATTATTTTATGTATTTTTAAATCCGTGAAAATTTTATAGGTCACAGATCATCCAATAATATTTATTGATTTATGAAAATGAATTGTCAATACATAACTCATTGGTATATGTTTGTCATTTGTACTTGTTGGAGCTCTAATTTTTTTTCTTGATTATGCTTAAAAATGACGGGTAAATTAAAAAAGACTAAATTTTAATGGGACATGTGATTGAACGTCAAATTTGAGTTAATTAAAAATGGATTAAAAGATATTTCCTTTCAAAGACATTGCATTCCACCCTTGTGTTACAAGGAACTTATTTTATTCCCAAAGTATAAATTTTAAAATGATAGCTAGATTTAAGATAAAATAAAATTGTATATAAATATTTTTAATTTTATTTGAAAATGATTTTTGTAATTAATTAAAATATATATTTTTATATAATTTGAAAAATTATGTTTATAAAAAAATTAAGTTTATAATAATTTTTCTTTTTTAAATTGAAATTAGAATGCAAGTTAATAGTTAAAGTAGAAAGAATTTTAATTTTAAAAAACATTATTTATTTTTCTAAAATATATTTAAGAGATATTTGTAAAATAATTGTTATGATATTGTTAATGATTGTGCAGGAATGGATGCGAGAGTATATCGTCTTACTTGTCTAAAAGGTTGCACTGTCTTTGAGGTTGATCTTCCCAAAGTATTGGAGCTTAAAGTTGCTTTGCTTCAAGAGGCTACAACAACCACCACCCAAGCAGAAAAACAACCATTAACCTTCCATGCCAAAAACCTTTGCCATGTGCCTGCAGACCTCACAAAAAAGGATTGGTTTGACACTCTTATAAGCTCAGGATTCCTACCACAACATAACACAGTGTGGATACTAGAAGGCATTCTCTACTACCTCCATGACCTCCATGCCAAAGAGGTCTTGAGATTGATCTCAGACAAGTGTCAAGGGAGCACAATTCTACTAGCAGATTTCATGAATGAGTGCTCAACAAACTTACCCCATGAGCTCAAAAACAATTTCCACTTCTATAGCGATTGGCCAGAAGAACTTTTGCCCACACTAGGCTATTCTCAAGTGAAGGTTTCCCAAATTGGAGATTCTGATGCAAACTTTGGGTTGTTGATGGATCCCCACAATTGTTTTAATAAATTGAGGGAGGTGCCTCGTTATATGAATATGGATGCTGATGGAATGCCTTGTAGAAGGCTTTATTTGGTTCAAGCTATCGTTGATCAAACAAGGTCAAGATCTTAATTTTTTGTTGATTTTACGATAAGCTTCTACATGCATAATCCAAAAGAAATTTACCAAGCTATATATAGTTACTTCAAGCCTCTTGGTTTCTACCTTTTGGAAGAACATTTTCAAGTGATAATTTATTGGATTGTAAGTTAAATGAAAAATTAACATATGTTTATTCTTTTCCTTCTATTTAAACATTGGGTTTAGCCTCAAAAGATTTCTATAATTTAATTGTATTATACTTTGTCTTTTCCCTTGATTTAAATATTGGGTTCTAGTCTCAAAAGATTTTAGTACTACTTTTTAATTTTATGATAGTGGAATATTATAATGTTGTATAATTCTCAAAAAGAGTTTGAATACTTTGTTGCAAAATAAGTTTCTTGATTAACATTTAGATCATTTATAATAATAGATGGGGGATTTGGAAAAACTTAAAGGAACATTAGCTTTTGATTTTGAAATAGTACATAGGGGAAGGAGAATGCCAATTCATTGGAAAATAGATTGTAAATAAAAAGAAAAAGGGAAAATACTGAAACACCCATGAAATATATATTAAGTAAAATACCTTTCTTTTAATTGGTGTTTAAATTTGTAATTTGATCTCCAATTTGAAGTGTAGATTTATTTTAAATATTGTATTTGGAATATATGATGTTGGTGATCTTTTAGTTCTTGTCCAATAATGATTTTTTAGGGTATTTGGATCACATGTGACCATCTAAATGATCTCATTGGGGCTGTCTTTAAGGGGAATATAAAACTCTTTTAGATACTTGACATGAATATGTCATTTCATTGGTGGCATCAAAGGTAAGTATTGAAGGTGTATAAGGCTCATGAGGGTTGCACTTAAATATGACAATTATATATCATTTTTAACCTTTTTAAAATATGATGACTATTAATATGTTGAGAGGCATATCTATAATGGTAACAAGGGGTTGATTGTAATAGAAGGAATGTGCTCACAAAAATCTTGACCATAAAAAATGATGTCCATTTACATGTAAATTTAATAATTAGTAATTGTATGTAAAATTAATAAATAATGAAATTTATTAAATTATATCTTTTAAATATTCTATTTTAAATATTTACACATGACATGATATTACAAGAGATATAATTTAAATATATAAATATTATAATTAAGTAATACTTATATATAGTTAATTTTTATTATTGGTAAGTTGAGATTTTTAGGATGGTTGAGCTTGGTGGATGCCATAAGGGGGAGTTCCCCCCTTCTATTTCAATATAAATCTCAAGAGCCACCTAACTATATTAGTACTAGAATTCAATGAGAGACTAGCTCAATTGGGTGGCCAATCACACACCAAGAGGGGATGATCACACTTGGGTGACGAACCACTCATTAACAAGCAATAACCATAACAAGGCAACTAAGTACACACTTAGAGACAACAACTACACTTGGGCACCCTACACACCTAAAACTCACCTCATCACAATAATTAATTTTTAATAACCCATTAATTTCATCCATAATTTATGCCACTAATTATCTAAATTAAATAAATTATTCACTCCCACCTTATTATTAAATCAATTAAATTTCTATTTAATCATTAAATAAATTAAATCCACTTCACCCATTATTAAATTGAATACAATAAGTCCACTCTCACCCACTTAAACTAAATAAATAAAATTATCCCTCCAAAATTCAAATAAGTAGGTCCACATCATCCATCCACAATAATTAAATTAAACTAATGTAAAAAGTGTCCCTTTGCATGTGATCTAATTTCCTAAGTGAATATAATCCATCCATCCATCATTTAATCCTAGCCATCCACATCTTAACTCAAGTACCTATAAATTAAGCTCTCAAATCTTTCATTACTCCTATGTGATCTCAAGCTCATGCTCTCTCATACTTAGGCACTTATCAAAGAGAAAATTTATGAGAATCCTATAGGAGTTGATATTGAACTCCAAGGAGCTAATAGTGAGCTCACATAGCCCAGGATCACCTACAAAAAATATATCCTTCCACAATAGAGTATGGAAAGGGAATAGCTTGATTGATTATGAATGCAATAATGTACAATGATCAATAATCAATCAATGATAGCAGATCCCCTATGATTCAAATGTACAAGATACCTTGCTTATATAGACAAGGTGAGAGATAGGATTAGACAAGATCATGAAAGGTGCCTTAATCCTATGACATGAGACAAATAATATTAAATGACCTAGGACACAAAAAGTAAATGACATTTAATGTAATGCCCTCTCAATAAAATAAAAATTCAAATCTACAATAATTCATTAAATTTTTTCAGATTTAAAGAAAATATAATATGATTGCAAAAGGGAATTATAATTTGTTTAGATTATTTAACAACCAAAATCAAAATATCATAGAAATGAGAAGTTTGTGTCATGACGAGTAACTTAAACATATCTCTTTTCCAACATATAACAATTTTGTATAGTCCACCTGATGCTGTTAAGGACCGAGTACCCATTCAAGGGCAACCAATCCAAGTAACTCTTCAAACCTATAGGCCATTGATCCTCAACAACAAACTAACATCAATCATAAAAGTACAAATTTATCATACCATAACTTATCAGCTTCCAAGAACAAATGAGACCATTAAGACATAACACTTAGTATTCATTCAATTTGCTGACTTAAAAAAAAAACCTTTTTAAACCCTTTGAGAACTATATGGATTATGTTTTCAAGAGCTAACATGTGTACCAATCTAAATTGATGATTCTTAATTACATAAATGTAAGTGCAGAAATGTATACCTATGAAACAGTAAGATCAAAGATGAAAAAAAATAAAGAACCATAAGACACTGAATTTCCTAAGTGGAAAACCCTCTTGGGGTAGAAAAACCACTCGCAAAATAGCCTCACTAAATTTATCTAAAAAAAAATCGTATACAATGCCTCATTGGTTGATTGATATGCCACACTGACAATGCTATCTCACTGATAGATTTTGAATGTCTCACTGGCTATATATCAACATTTTCAATCACTGTTTTAATGATACACAAAGTATCACCTTTGTTTCTTTTCACAACATCTTCTAATTTCACATCACTTGAGATTCAAAAACATAAGTCCAACCAAATTATCAATGCACTACAAGTACTCTCTAAATTTTTATAATACTTTCAAGTATAGATAGAAAATCTCGTGAGATACAATGCATTTTACATTGAACTGAGAAAAATAACTCTTAACAGAGTATAAAATCAACTACTACAGGCATTTCTTTGATCAATATAATTTCTACACAATTTATTTCATCTAGAACATTGCTGTAAAAATACACAATTATACATTTAAATATGGACTGTCGAAAAGTACTACTCCCTATCAATATAGTCTGTCAAGATTTATCACATTTTCGTCAAAGACACTCTTCTCTTCTCTCTGCGAATTCCAAGTACCATCCCACATGCATGTACAAGTCGAAGTCTCAATACTATGAATTGAATTTTTTTGAGAAAATGATAAAGTTAAATTAGGGTACAAAGACCATGGAATAGACAAAACTACAAGCCCATGGACATTGACCATGCCTCTGTACTCTATAGCAAATACTATCGACAAGCTTACCCAAAATTTATAGACAAGGTCTTAAAAGGAATTGTTGTGTAATGTTAATGGGATTTTTTCAAAGCACCCAAGTTCAAATCCTGTAGCAAAAACTATCCACAAGCCTACCCAAGATTCATAGACAAGATCTTAAAGGTAATGGGTGTGTACTATTAATGGAATTTTTCAAAGTACCTGAATTCAAATCCCCGCCACAGTAAAGAAAACCACAACCCCAAAGATATCGAGGTACATTGGAGTATAACCCAAAAACCATACATCACACAATATTAAAAGCCACAAATAACCTTACCTACAAATTAATTTATTTTAATCAAAATCTTTTCTGAGAAGTTACCTTGGGATCCCTGCTTCTTCAGGCTTCAAACTCGTGATTATAAAAACAATACCACAAAAAATTAATAAAAAGGGAGGGAGGTGGGAAAAAAAAAAAACATACTTGTGCATATAAACTAACATGTTCAAAGTAATAAGCAGAACATTGAAACCAAAAATCACATTGAACCGAAGCCAAAATGTCGGTCAAACTGAGACCATAAACTTCTTCCAAGAACCTCCTCATAGTTGCCAAGCTTCTGCCTGAACCCGTTACCTCTTTCCTCCCTACCGCCATACCACTTCTACCCAACTTCACCACTTTCTTCTAAAACCTAAGTAGGCTATTCACCACCTATGCTTCATTGATTTTCTTCATCATAGCTTTTTGGGCAACCCTCCCCCCCCCCAAATTATTGTGTCGGTAATCACCATTTTATTCCTTCGTCAATGCCAAACCATAAACTTCTAAGTATGTCGATAAGAAACATCATTTACATGTGGACAATAAAACCATGCCTTGCAAAGACTTTTAAAAACAAATAATGCCAAATAACATGTGTCAGTCCACCTTATTCACTTTTACAAAATGGGCTATGGGGGTCTTTTCTTATTACCTTTATGTTATATGCCTTTAGGCTTTATGACCCTGGAATGTGATTTATTTCCTCTTTCTATTTCCAATGCCTTTGGAAAATATTAATGCCCAAGGGTCTTAAACACTTTTCTTCGTGATGTTCTGAAACCTGGGCATTTGTTTGGAAGCCGTGGGCAGCAATGGCACGTTCGTGTGAATGCGGTGGGCCATGGCTAACAGCAGGTTGGGACAGCAGCAGATCTGGGCAGACGGTTGCGACAGCATGGGTGGGCAGGTAATCTGTATGAATGGGAAAGCATTATGAGCTATAAGTGAATGAATTGATGCAAATGGAACAGGCTGTGACTGGAATACTCAGAGATGCACAACCATCTTGTTTGTTTTATCATGGCTGTTTGTTTTGACTCACAAAAATTAGGTTTCAAACTTTGGGACATAGTATAGCATGAAAAATGCTGGTGTGCAGGAAGCAGTTGGCATGGGTTTGAAATTTTGAAGTGCTCATGTTCCAAGTGGAGCTAATAATAGGTTGGTTGATGGTGTAGCCAACGTGGGGGTGGTGGAGAGAGTTGTTTGGGGTTCATTTGAATCTCCTCTTAATCTTAAATATTTATCTAATGATGACCAAATGTCTTGTTTCTAAGATTGAGGTTTTTGGGGAAAGTTTCCTCATTATTCTTCATAGCCAGATTGTGCACGAGGAGACTTTGGCCTCTATGTTTCATCATTATTTCCTTGGTTTCCGTAAAATGGAGGACTGAGAGTGTAAGCAGGGCAGTACCTTGAATGAGTTGCCCACACGTATTGTGGGTGTAATTTGTGTTGCTTTATGGAGAGTTTGGTTTCATTTGCATTTTCTTAACTCTCTAGTGTCGTTGGGGTCTGCATCTTTTCTTGCCACCATGGGTGGAGACCGTTGTAGAATTGAACCAAGTTCTTGTGAGGAATTTTAGAAGAATCCCCAAGCATTTGGAGCTGGGTGGGGTTATGCAATTTATGCAGAGAATTCTTGAGGTTCGGACCCTAATGCTACAAATTTTTTTGTGAAAGGTTGGAATGGGAGGTCACTGCATTATAAGGGTGTAGAGTTTAAAATTAATGAGGAGTTCATTGTAGAGGCTACTAGTTTGGCGGTCTCTGGGAGGAAAATTTTCAGAGATAAAGGAGCAACCAAAAAGGCTTTTGTGAATTTCTTTAAGTATGATGAGAAGAAGAAGCTTCAGGAAATTGGGAGCGGTGGCTACACTCGCAAGTCTTTGAAGCCATTATGGAGGGACCTCGTGTCGGCCATAATGCACTATTTTACGCTTGAAGGTAGATTCTCTGCTATTTATAGCTACCATTTCATGCTTCTGAATCATTTTAGGCACAAGGTGTTGGTCTCTTTTCCCTTCTATTTGTTAATTTCCATGGAAAAGAGTATTGAAGATCATAGAAAAATCCCTAAGATTGTAGTCTTACATGAGGGTCTTATGAATCTCTTGTTTTCTCACATTAAGCTTAAGTTAATTGCAGTTTCTCCAAAAACCCTTGGTAAGAAGGCTGTTAAATTTTTTGGGTATGATACGGGTGACTACACGCAGAATGGGTTGGGAGTTCTAAAGAAGAAGAGTCAGAATTTGAGGAAATGTCTGTGGATGAAGGTGGCTCTAAGGAAGGGATTGAGGTCTCAGAAGAGTAGAGCAAGGGATATGAAACAAATGTGGAGTTGCAAGACTCCATGGTGAGACTCCATGGTGAAGTCTATGAGGAAGGTTTCAAAAGGAAATTCTAAAGGTGCCTCTGTTGGGGATCCTTTTCCCAAGAAGGTGGAAATTTCCTTTGCAACTGTGTTAAAGGATTCTATGGATGTGGGTTTGTGCTTGAAGGTTCCTGGTGGTGCTAGTAATGCTTGCTCTATTGAGTGGCAGAAAGGGCCTGGGCCTATGGAGATGCAGGGGATGGAGGCGGTAATGCATTCTCAAGGGTTTTCTCTGGTTGATAGGGTAGTTAAATTGGAGCGGTTGGAAGTGTTAGTTGATTTAGCTAACTTGCATGATAAGGAGCATATCAAGGTGGAAGTGGTGGAGGTCAAGGACTCCCCTATTGAAGAGGACGCGGAGTTGAAATTGGATAGGAATGAAGCTCCTGGTAACTCTGAGCTGAATGACCAACCTCCTATTAACTGGGATGATGTGAATATGAACATGTTCTACAAAATGGCCTAGGATGGGATGAGGAATTTGTTGTCTCTAGTAAAGTGGTTATTTTCTGAGCTTAGGGAGCTGAATATTCAGGTTCAAAATTGGTAGGAGATTTGTGTTCCTATGCTCCGTGGTAATTAGAAGGAGTGGGCCATTAAAGGAAAAGTTAAATCCATGAATGTAATGTTGGACAAGCTGGTTATTGATGTTGATTGTCTGGGGGTTTCTCAAGAGGAGAGGATTTCCTCTCTGGAAATGCAGGTCAATAAAAGTTTAGAGGACCATGTTGCCAATCATGAGGAGAGAATTGGTAAGACGATGGAGGACTTAAGAATGGTGGTTAATATTAACAATAATTCTCTTAAGACCACAGCTAGGGGTCTCTCTGTTTTAAACGAAAAAATCTCTTAATTGGACGGGTAAACCTCTGAACTTGGATGAGTTAGAGAAAGTGATTGAGGAAATAAATTTCCTAAACCAGGAGGATAAAGTTGAGGAGTCTGAGCTCCAATGTTGGAGAAAGATGTGAATGTTGGGTCATGCCTTAGGACTAGGAGCAAGACAAAAAAGAGAGTGACTTTCTCTGTGGAAGAAATCAAAGAGGTTGTGGATATGCAAGAGGAGGTCATCAAGGAGAATATGGCCTCAATGAATGTTTTGGAAATTTTTTTGTAGTTGACGCTTTCCTTTTTGCTGGATTAGCTGGATTGCTAATGTTTTTGCTCTTGTTTTCCTAACGGGTTCTTGATGTTTTATCTTTTGTGAGCATTTTGTTTTTTTGGGCTACTGGTTTTAATTGATTATTTTTTTTGTAGCTTTTTGTCCTTGTAAAGGGTTTCGTGGCCCCTTCAAAACTTGATTTTCCTTATAAAAAATAAGATATAGAAGATACCAATACCTTAAGAATTGTGTACCTACAATACCAATTCCAATGTAAGATGTATTATTTCCAATCAAAACCTGTACATACTATATTAAAAGTGAACCACACCAACAACCTTTTTGATAGAAATGACAAAGAGTTGTATAGAGATAACCAGACTATCCAAGTGCATTGTAAAAGATATATTGTTGTCAAAGAGAATCATCCTGAACCACTTCAAGTTGTCCAATGTTTTTTATGTGCAATCAACCAATAAGTATGCAAACCAAAAAAAAATATAAATCATAAGAATGAACCACATTCAAAACACATAACCGTTGACCAAAAGATGAACCAAATGAAAAGAATATATATATTACTCATCCTTGAATTGCATCTGCTACAAAATAGAAAGGGGTTGAGGCAATATATGCCACAACACACATAATTTATTTCCTAAACAATATTAAATCATTTAATTATTTCAAAATAATGCACTTAATTAAAAATAAAATAAATGGGTTTTCACATATGCCATACATTCTTCCCCCCTAAGAATGGACTTCCTCTTGGAAATCATCAAGAGAATTATTTATTTCCTAACTTGATCATATCAAATAGTGGTTACATTTCATCAAATATTTACTAAGTTGACTAGATATTCATCATGCAACAATATAAAACCTGTATCACCAAACGACGTAAATACAAAGAAATCTAGATACATTTACCCATACTAATTTTCATATCACAAGAACAAATTTAGTCTATAAATTTGCATACACAAAATTATATCATCCCCGGTTAGCTCACTTGATTTGCAACCACACAATTAACAACAATTCAAATCTGCTCAGTATCCCAAAATACACTTGCATTTTGATTTGTCACAAAACTTCATGGAGTTACTCCGATAATAACCTAGTGGTTAGAACATTAAAGGTATCTCCATCAAGGATAAGGTTAATAAACACAACCCATCCTCCCTAATAGTTTGTATGCAAAATGAGAGATGAATTTGAAACTATATTCTTTCTCTTTATTATGTAGGTATCGATCACATACGTTATGCATTCACAGTAAACTTTCAAGAAAGTTAATTGGCCATTTAGAATATAGAACACATACATATATAAAATTCCTTTGACAATGTACCACAAAGAAGTGTCATCACACATAAAGCAATAATTGTATGATATCCACAAAATATGAATTGTTAAAAGGTTTTAAGAAACTTATAAAACAAATGTAATCGACTGGTAAAAAGCCAAATTCCACATCCTATGCCAACGTCTTCCCTGCATGCACTAAATTAAGATAACTAATTTCACAGATCTCTAATTAGATATTCTTTAACGACCAAGAATAAATCAATAAGGAAAATTAAGTACATATTCTAAAATGTTCATAAATAAGGGAGAGCCTAGTGTATTAGATACCACATGGAAATAAGACTAAAACAAAAAACAACAATAAGCTTCCTAGATGCAAAACATAAAACACCCTATTCCAATGTTACAATGCCCTCAAATCTAATGTCATCACGAAGATGTTTTAGACTTAAATAAATAAATATCCAAGGCATTAGCGACAGAGTAAAGTGACACTTTATTCATAACAAAAGTTTTATCTAGATATGGAGAAGACAAGTCTGCAATGGCAACAATACCACTAAATCTTTATAAACACAGAGACTACTTTCATTCCTTATGGATATTACCAGTCCCCAGAGATTAAACCTATATTACATCAACTTTACCAGATATAAAATAGAATGGAAAAACCATAATACTAAATTCTGCATCAAGCTTAGGCTATCGAAATGGTAAGATTTCCATTTTACAAGATGACGTTGCTTAGATCTTAAAGGAAGAACATAAACCAAAATCATAAAAGTACCAAAACATGTATTCAAAAACAAGGTAAAACTATGAAGGCTTGCAACCTAGCTCAAGAATATAGGTACCTTCGCGGAACAATGATAATAACCAACCATAACACCAGAAATGCTAGAAATCAATCTCAATGGATATGTTTGTCTCCCTCAACAAGTGTAGAAGATGAATCAAGCATATCACAACTGAGACAAGGAAAAAACATGAAGAAATATTTATTCTCACCACCCATCCATAGGATTCGACCAATTGAATCCACCCCATTAACAATTAAAGAACAACACAAAGACATATTTCAAATCTTTACTCAAACAATTAATCAATCTTAATAATTACACTTACTTTCATCATAAAATCAAATTTTCTATAACCATCAACTCCCTTAATCAATCAAAAATAAAAATCTCCCTTATTCATTCAACTACAAAAAAAAAAGACATTATCATTCCTCAAAACAACTCCCAACAATACTCCCATCTCAACACCAATTTTCAATCAATAAAATGAAATGCATGAAGGATGATATCATTCTATATTAAATATGCAACATATCGATTTATATTTAGATTCAATAGCCACATTCATAAAGTAAAGAAACATAAAAAAATAAAAATAAAATCATTTCTTTCTTACCTTGGATGCACAAACTCAGTTCAACCTTTAGAAGCAACACCGATCTCCCTTCTTTCTTTCCCAACAACGCATAGTAATTCCATTATTTCTTTTGGAATAAAACATGCTTATATCATTTAAATATTTCTGATATTCAATTTCATTGGAAACAAATCTTAATATTTAAGCATCACAATTATCATTTCTATACATCATATATGCTTTCATTAGAATTGGGATGATTAGTGTTAATTTAATAGACCAACAGAAGGTCTAAAACTGACATATAAGATTAAAAGTTAACTAATAATAATCATAAACAATATTCTTTCCTCATTATAAAAGTGACATCATGGAGCTGGGGATTGGGAAGTATGGTGGTTTCAAACCACATGAAGCTCCATCATATACCACAAAAGTAGTTAGTCATGAAACTTATACACTTATGAGCATTCAATAGCTTTGAATCAACAAAGTTTAGAAAACTCCCCTTTTTCACAAATGTAGCCCCCTATATTTCACAACAACTCCCAATAATCAAAATATTAGCTCACACAGAGCAACAACCACAACTCCCACATAATAGCTTACATAGAGCAACATCAACTCCCCATGGCTCACACAGAGCAAAAACAACTCCCAATAGCTCACATAGAGCAACAACAACTCCCATTAGCTCACATAGAGCAACATTAACTCCCAATGGTTCACACAGAGCTATGATTTTTTTTTTAACATTTCCAATCATTGAAGTCAAAACATTAATCATACTAGAAAATTAGAATTTTCAACAAATTTCATACCTTCTTTCTCCAAACAAGAATTTACACATGTGACTTTCGGCCATTTTCTTCTCTCTCCAAGATTCCTCTACTTAACAAGGTGAGATCCCAAATCAGATTTATATTACCAATGCTTTTCCCCCAAAGATCCCAAGTGTTGCAACCTAGTGCTCTGATACCTATGTAATGCCCTCTCAATAAAATAACAATTCAAATCTACGATAATTCATTAAATTATTCAAATTTAAAGAAAATATAATATGATTGCAAAAGGGAATTATAATTTGTTTAGATTATTTAATAAGCAAAATCAAAATATTATAGAAATGAGAAGTTTGTGTCATGATGAGTAACTTAAACATATCTCTTTTCTAGCGTATAACGCTTGTTGTATAGTCTACCTGATGCTGTCAAGGATTGGGTACACATTCAAGGGCAACCAAACTGAGCAACTCTTCAAAACCTACAAGCCATTGATCCTCAACAACAAACTAACATCAATCATAAAAGTACAAATTTATCATACCATAACTTATCAGCTTCCAAGAACAGATCAAACCATTAAGACATAACACTTAGTATTCATTCAATTTGCTAACTTAAAAAAAAAACCTTTTTAAACCTTTTGATAACTATATGGATTATGTTTTCAAGAGCTAACATGTGTACCAATCTGAATTGTTAATTCTTAATTACATAAATGTAAGTGTAGAAATGTATAACTATGAAACAATAAGATCATAGATGAAACAAAATAAAGAACCATAACATAGTGAATTTCCTAGGTGGAAAACCCTCTTGGGGTAGAAAAACCACTCTCAAAATTGCTTCACTGGATTTATCTGAAACTTTTCCATATACAATGCCTCATTGGTTGATTGATATGTCACACCGACAATACTATCTCACTGATAGATTTCAAATGTCTCACTGGCTATATATCAACATTTTCAATCACTATTTTAATGATACACAAAGTATCACCTTTGTTTCTTTTCACATCTTCTAATTTCACATCACTTGAGATTCAAAAGCATAAGTCCAACCAAATTCTCAATGCACTACAAGTGCTCTCAAACTTTTGATAATACTTTCAAGTATAGATAGAAAATATTGTGAGATACAATGCTTTTTACATCACCGAGAAAAATAACTCTTAACAAAGTATAAAAACAACTACTACAGGCATTTCTTTGATCAATATAATTTCTACATAGTTCATTTTATAGATGGAACATTGTTGTAAAAATACACAGTTATACATTTAAATATGGATTGTAGAAAAGTACTACTCCTAACCAATATAGTCTATCAAGATTTATCGCATTTTTTTCAGAGACACTCTTCTCTCTACAAATTCCAAGTCCCATCCCACATGAATGTACGAGTCCAAGTCTCAATACTATGAATTGAATTTTTTTTGAGAAAATGATAAAGTTAAATCAGGGTACAAAGACCATGGAATAGACAAAAATACAAGCCCATGGACATTGACCATGCCTCCATACTCCATAACAAATACTGTCCACAAGCTTACCAAAAATTTACAAACAAGAAGGTCTTAAAAGGAATTGTTGTGTAATGTTAATGGGATTTTTCAAAGCACCCAAGTTCAAATCCCGTAGCAAAAATTGTCCACTAGCCTACCCAAGATTCACAAACAAGATCTTAAAGGTAATGGGTGTGTATGTTAATGGGATATTTCAAAGTACCCGAATTCAAATCCCTACCACAGTAAAGAAGACCGCAACCCCAAAGATATCGAGGTACATTGGAGTATAACCCAAAAACCATACACCACACAATATTAAAAGCCACAAATAACCTTACCTACACATTCATTTATTTTAATTAGAAATATTTTCTTAGAAGTTACCTTGGGATCCCTGCTTCTTCTCAGGCTTCAAAATCCTGATTATAAAAACAATACCCCAGAAAATTAAAAAAAGGGAGGGAGGTGGGAAATAAAAACAATAAACATACCTATGCATATAAATTGACACGTTCAAAGTAATGAGTAGAACATTGAAACCCAAAACCACATTGAACTGAACCCAAAATGTCGGCCAAACTGAGACCATAAACTTATGCCAGAAACCTCCTCATAGTTGTCAAGCTTTTGCCTGAAACCATTACCTCTTTCCTCCTTGCCGCCATGCCACTGCTACCCAGCTTCACCACTTTCTTCTAAACCCTAAGTAGGCTATTCACCACACATGCTTCGTTGATTTTCCCCACACTAATACATTTGACTGCAAAATCCGACGAAACTCGTAAAATTTGATGTGTAATTTTCAAATTTTTGAAAGTTTATCCCCGACGTTTGTCGAAATTTCCATGAACCCGGGGTTCGTCGAAATGTCGGCTATCATTTTCGTCGAATTTTTGACAAACATGAAAAATAGAAAAAAATCAAATTGTGGCCAACATAAAGAAAAGTGAGTTTGCACCTGATTTATTGCGATAGTGTTTTGCTCTACTTGAGACAGTTTGTGGAGAACTAAGGATGATTTTCTTGGGAAAAATAAAAAAAAATTCAAGAACATATCTCCAGGTTGAGGGTAGTCATTGTCTTTTTGCAAAATTCAGTTGTGAAGTCAGATTTGTAGTTCCAGGTTTGAAAATCATATTTTAAAGCAACATCTCATCAGATTTCATTTTTAGAGGTTTAGGGTTTTGAGAATTTCATGTCGAGATTTTTGTTGTGTGGAATCACCATAAGATCACAACAAGGAACGAATTCTTATAGTGTAATTATGTGATCCATAACTCTATTGAATGTAGCACGGTTGTGCTATAACAAATATAGGATGCATTCATTTGTAACCCAAGTTTAATGTGGCTATGTTGTGATAGAAATGGAGACACTCATATAATGTAGTTAATTCAGGTTGTATAATGTAGGTGTTAATCATCATTGGGTGCATTCAGGTTGTCTCAAGTTTAACAGGTTAGAATGTAATTATAGCATGATGAAGAAATTGATTACCTCTTGCTGCAATAAAGAGCCTATAACTCTAGTTGATATGCACAGTGGTTGTGTTATATCAATTGTGTAGTGCATTCAAGCACAACCCATGTTTAATGGGCTATTCTAGAGAGTGATCAAGATTTTCTAAACCTTATGAGTGTTACTTGACATATATTTGCATAATCTTAAATTCCTTTAGAGGCTTTTGAAGTATCAATGTATCCTATATAGGGTTTAGAATGATTTCTTTTAATTAAAAAAATAAATAAATAATGTATTTCCCTGTAATTAGATAATGTGGAAGTCTAAATTTTCCATAGCACACTATCCTTTTGGCCTTGTATTCATTACTCCATCTTCTAGGGTTTTGCATGTGACATCTTTAATATCTTCATAACCATGGATTTTAAATAGATCTCAATTTTTTCTTTAATCATTTTCATGGTAACCCTTGAGTTCCATAATCCACCTTCAATCTCTTCTAAGAACGTTGTCTTAAGCTAGACTGCATGGTATGCATATAAAGCAAGTCCTTCATACCTGCCATTGTTCCAAACCACCACTCACTGCCTTGCTTAAAATATTGCCTCCATAAGCATATTAATGGCATGTTTTAAAATCATGGTTGCGGTGATTGACCATTAAGGTCCACCACTTTCATCATGAAGATACAATGAGATTTTTGTCTTCAAACTCAAGGCATTATGGAAGATAACATTGTGAATTGTTTGTTGTGTATGATTCGATTTTCTTGCACATTTACTTTTTTGCTAACTTCCTTTAAGACTAGGTATTACACCCTCAGCTGCAATCTCAAACAACTCACTCACTATCACTTGAAGATTCCTTTCATGAGCACCCTTCTATAAAATTAAACTATGCCCTATAGACTGCCTACTTATTACAGGGGACTCATTGTTTCATGGTATTGTAGTTCTTAAGATCCTTCAACCTTATTGACACTACTTCACAGTCCACAAGGTATTATTCACTATTCTCCCATCTTTGATGAGTCTGAAAACACTGCTCAAACATGCAATCCACTACCTCCATTATACATTAATGGCTAAGAAGAAAAAATGAAATGATTACCACTGTTACTTCATTTGGACAGTCATTCCTTGATTGCATTTTCCTTGTTTAACACTACCAAAAGCATTTGAAAAACCCTTAAGGTCAGCAAGGGGGTAAGAAAACTCACTATTAAAATCTCCACTTTACTATGCAAGGTTTGAGCTTTATTATCTTGTCACTGCTCAACCTCTTTTTGACTGTCACATCTCAAGTGACTATTATTCTTCTTACTATAGATTGCATTTACAAATGTCACTAAGATACATAGTGTGCTTGTTATTGGCTACAATCTTTAGATTGCAAGATTTTGTTATTACCTACAATGTCTCAATCTTTCTGGTATTGCAACCTCACTAATCCGCTATAGTTATTGTTTATGTTTTACGGAGGCCTAGGGTTTGTACCCTAAACATGCTCTTACCAATGCTTCTGTTGTTTTTTATTAGGACTCTCTCAATGTTGAGGGCCCTAGGGATAAGCTTGTCATAAGAAGTGACACATTGCATTTTTAACTAAAAGGGTAAACCCGTATTGACATTAGCAATGATGATTCCGACTTGTTGCTCCTTAGGAATGGATCACTTGCTCTTACTAGCTTGCTACCTCCATTGTTGTAGGAAGTTTGTAATCAAGTTCAATATTCTGATTTTAGGAGTCTTAACGGTTGAAAATCATAGTAAAATGAAAATTTAATAAGTTTTGGAATTAGCATTTTAAAGTGTTTTTTGGGGTCATTAACTTCAGACTATCTTCTCTTTTGCAGGGGTGGTTGCATGCCAAATTTTTTTGGTGTAAAATATCAGAATTATTAGATTATGTTACTTGTCTATGAATAAAAATTATTGGAGTGTGAGTTTGATATTTTTTGAAGATCTAAATAGTCAAGCTTGGTAAAGAAAAATCATGTCAGATACTATTAGTCCAAAACAAAATGAAGAGACACTTGATAGATTTTGGGCTAGATTGAAAATAAAGGGTGATGGGAAAAGTTATTGTCCTTGCAATAATTGCAAGGGCTTAAAAACGAGACGACTTTTAATCACAACAGCTGAGAAACATTGTAGGCAACATGGTCACGTTGAAGAGGGGCATGATTATCGTCCATTGGTAAGTTGTTCATTATATGTGTTTATATTGATTGAATTTGTAAATGTTTATATCGTTTTAACATTATATATATATATATATAATCACTTGATCATGATCATGGTTTATTTGTGTCTATCATTATTATAAAGGTGGGCCACCCTAGGGCAGATGATATGGATTATCATAACCCAGAGAATGTGGTTTTGCAAGTGGACGAACATGGAGCTATGAATATTGAAGATGAAGTTAATGATCCTATGGAAGAAGATGATCATGCGCCAGAAAACACAGTTGAAGATGATGGTACGAATACATTGATCCATGACACATTTAGTGGCAGAGCTGATCATGATGATCAAGATGACTTTGATGATGTTCATGATTTACCTGTACTTGAGAAGGTAGACAAGCCCCTTTTATGAAGGCTCCAAAACAACTCTTCTCTTTGATGTATTGTTGCTGTTGAACTTGAAGGTTATGAATGGTTTATCAAACATAGCAATCTCACAGATGTTAAGGTATGTCATATATGTCATCTTTTTTCATCTATTTTAATTGTTGTTAGTTTATCACTAATAAATAAATGATGAAATATGTACCATTAATATTCTTTATATGAACAAATTATTTTTTGTTGTAGATTGATTGGTGAATTTTTTTACCACCATCAAATAATTTAGCTCGCTCATACCTAGATTTATGTGCAATTATGAAAGATATCATAATGGAGTATCAAGCAACAGATGCATGTCCCAATGATCATATTATATATCATAAACAATAGAAATTTAAAACAGAATGCCTAGAATGTCATATAAGTAGATATCGAACAGATCAACTAACAAAAAAGGTGCCTCGCAAGGTTCTTCGTTATATTCCCATTATTCCACATATGCAACAATTATTTAGGTGTGAAAGCTTAGCGCAATTTATGGATTACCATGCACGAAATAGAAGTGGATATGACATTCTTCAAATGTCTGCAGATGGTTTTGCATTTAGGGACATGGAGGAAAAATGGCCACACTTTAAAGAAGAACCTCGTAATCTTAGAATTTCATTGGGAGCAGACGGTGTCAATCCATTTGGAGAGTTGAGATCTATTTACTCAGTGTGGCCTGTTTTTGTTATCAACAATAATATTCCTCCATAGATGTCAATAAAGAGGGAGCACATAATGTTGTCAATGATTGTTCCAGGTATTTGTTTACATCAATTTTCTTTAACGTAGTAGCATCTCATTTGTCTTATTTGTTGCATAATGACTTATATTTTTTTCATTCAATAGTCATGTACATTAATTTATATATATTGCAGTAAAATGGTTATAATAATTATGTAATGTTTATATTCATTCAACTAGGTAAGTACCAAGTTAAAGATATGAATGTATATATTGAACCTCTTATTGATGAGTTACTAAACTTATGCAATGGTGTCACTATGTATGATGTCTCTAGATCAATAGAACAAAGACAATTTCAATTCATGCAATGCTTGTATGGACAATTCATGATGCCCCAGGGCTAACACATTTTTGTGGTATATTATAATGTTATTTGCAGCTTTGTAATATTTAATTTGATGAAGTAGGAATATGCCGATAAATGTTTTAAAATAATTTATTAATTATATAATTAAAAATTGACGTATTTAAATCCAGAATTTATATATAAATTAGGTAGAATCAGCAAACAAAGGGAAGAAATTTGCATGTCAATTTGTGGTTAAGATGAAATCACAAATGGATTCAACAAGTTTAGGAAAGTAGGTGTTTGATGAGTATAAGGAGCTTCATCCATAGAAATCATAAGTATCACGAGCTACTGAAAAATATATTTTTCAATGGGAAAGAGGAGACCCATCAAAACCGTGAAGAATGTCATACGCCTATGGAAGTTGGAATATAATAGAATTAATCATTCGAGGATTTATCACGTTGGATCAAATTGTTTATCTATCATATATGATATATTTTGAATTTATATTTTTATATTGTGTTGTGTTTACTCATGTTGTAATTGACAATGATTGTTGTTGTTAATTTGTTTAACTTATATGCTTCATGAAGGTCGTCAAGGCATTAATGGCCGGCTTCCACAAGGACTGAAAAGTTATCCCAGACAATTTAGTAGGTTTCCCTACTATGAGCAGCTACAAATTGTGCATTTATTTGATACAATGCATATTGGAAAAAATATAACAGAAACGTTATGGAAAATATTGGATGGAAGGCATGACAAAGAAAAAATTGTCAAAATTTGTAGTGACATTCAAGAAGCCAATCATGTAATGAAAAATGTTATTCAATTAAATAGCGATGGAGACCAATTAATATAAGTGCCCTTCCTTGATTATTAAAATAGCAACAAAGCAATGTTATAAAATAATTCATACAAAAAATTCGATTTCCCACAGGATTTGTTGCAAACATAAACAATATAATAACAAAGAAAGGTGAATTTGGGTCAGGGATGAAAACGCATGATTGGAATACCTTCATTAAGGAAATTATTTTTTTATATTATATACACTTGTATAATGCATGTATTTTTTAGTGTATTGTGTTTACTACTTTTGAAAAAAGAATGAAAAGATCATTTTATAATTGTTACTTACGATATACGTTCTACCTCTATCTCTCCCAAACAACTTTGACAACAATGTTAAGCAAGTTATATATGATCTTGGAAAATACATGAGGTAAGTAGCGATATTTGTTCAATTCGTTGTATACATCTTATAATTGCCATTTGTTTTACTTGTTATGTAATATACTGTATATTTTTGTTAAATCTCATTAATATATTTGCACCTTGAATCACTTGTAGATGGCTTTCATCTAAAGAAATCGATAAAGAAGATATAAATTATTGGAAGAGAAAATTTTTTCGTCTAATGTGTGAAATGCAAAAGTGTCTACCTTCAACATTTTTCAATGCACAAGAACACTACCTCATACACCAAGTTGAGGAGATTGAATTGTGTGGACCTGTACACACAAGGTCAATGTGGATGGTTGAAAGGAACTTGAAATTTTTGAAGGCTTTGGTTAGACAAAGAGAACATCTTGAGGGTTCTATGGTGGAGGGATATATGGTATACCAGACCATGGTGTACATTAGTGAATATCTTCCTAGGTTTGCAGCAAAGATCCATGTAGATTGCATTTGGGATC